>JARVLU010000803.1:6523945-6554683 GCA_031762415.1 Simpsonichthys santanae
ACATAGTTCAATGATACAAGATATATATGTTGTGCCATTTTATGCAAAGTTCAAACATCATGTCAGGGCGCCTTTAAGAAAGGAGTGCATGTCACTGGGCTTATCTGTTGGTATGTCAGCATGTCTGCTCACACTAATCAGTCACATCGACCAGCAGACTGTTTTCCAACACAAAGAAATACAAGCACAATGTTGTGCTCAAGACATTCTGCTGTTTTGACAAATTGGAATACAAATAACAAAAAGCCTTCTTTTGAGATTTGATATAATCTGTGCCCCAGCAACCCAATAAGCTGTATAATGTATACTCTTTACAAGTGAGCATATCTCCAAATACGTTATCTCCTTTCTCCAAGGAGAAATGTTTCTAGAAAAGTCTGACCTTTCTTTATAGCCTAAAGTTGAATGTGCAGATAACTAGTCATAATTTAGTAAATACTTAATTCCCTAATCTGATGTTATGACTTCTTTCTTAGTTGAGCATGCCTAAAGTTGACTTTTGGAGCTGTTGAAACTTTGTCTCACAATCTGTGCCCAATCCCCTTCCCAGTCACAAAAAGTAATTATCTCCTTGATGGGAATTAATTACCCTGTCTGCTTTGATTTAGAAGGATCAGTGCAGAAGTCCCATCATCCTGTGTGTGTGTGGTTAACATGTATAAAATGAAAATCTAGTACTGTATTTTGTTTCTTGTGAGTTATCTGTTTTAACACTTTAATGACACACTTTTTAATTACAAATTTTTTCTTTTCTGTATCTCATTCTTCTTCAGATTCTTAAGTTCATCTCTGACTTCTTGGCATTTCTGGTCCTCTATAACTTTATCATCCCCATCTCACTCTATGTCACCGTGGAGATGCAAAAGTTCCTGGGCTCTTTTTTTATTGGCTGGGATTTGGACCTGTACCATGAAGGAAGTGATCAGAAAGCTCAGGTCAACACATCCGATCTTAATGAAGAGTTGGGACAGGTAAGTAAGAGGAGTGAAGATTAATACAGTAAGAGAGAGAGAGAAAAAAAATTGAAATATCTGCGTCTTGTTTTTGTGTTTATAAAAATACCACATATCCAAAGGATTAGTTAAACGGATCCCCCTAATTTTAGTCTTGTGTTTGTTATAATTTTTTGAGTTGGAAAAGGCAAAGACATACAGTTTGCATTTTTTGCATGTGAATACTTTTACAAACATGAATTGTTATTGGATAAGTAACATTGAACTTTTTGTGCACATCTGGGTGTTTTTGTCTTATAGGTAGAGTATGTGTTTACTGACAAAACTGGTACGCTAACAGAAAACGAAATGCAGTTTCGTGAGTGTTCAATAAATGGAATCAAGTACAGAGAAGTTAATGGGAAACTGGTACCAGAGGGTATGACTGAAGACTCTCCAGATTGTTCTACAACACACCTGGTAACTCTAAAGCTCAAACTTTATGACATTATTATTTATAGTTGTATAATTTGGTCACTACACAACATTGACATGATTTGGCTCCATTTTGTGTGTTGCTTTCTGTAAAGGATTAAGCTTTACTGTGACACATCATACTTCAACTTCACAAGATGCAATATTTATTGTTATTTTTCCCTGGTCTCTCCATCCAGATGAGTGAGGAAACATTATTTCTCAAGGCAGTGTCACTGTGTCACACTGTTCAGATCAGCTACGACCAACCAGACTGTCTGGTAGGAGACCCTTTTTCCCATGCCAATGGTTTCTCTTCAAATAACATGGAGTACTATGCTTCCTCACCAGATGAGAAGGCTTTAGTAGAGGCAATGAAGAGGTAAAGTATAATTACATTAAAGTGTTGTACATTCTTTATTTTCTGTAAGTTTTAAATATTTCCTTAAAATAATAGATGTAAAAAAATGAGATGGTATGTTTTTTGTTTTTGTTTTTTATGATAATGAACAGTATTTCACACTAATACTTTAATTAGTATTACTCAGTTATGCAATATTGTCTGTGTCTATTAAAATGTTAACATACTCATGACAAAATGTCTTTAAGCTCTATTGACTGTGTTGTAACAAACAAAAAAGGAAGATACACTACACAAGTAATTCAGTTCAGTAGCCCTACAATAAATCTTACATTTTACTAGGGTTTGTTTTGGTAAAGTACAATGTTAAAAAAAAATAAAATAATAATAATTACCATAGGACCATAAACTGACATTTTAGTGATTTTAAGATTCAAAGTCTGTATGGGCATAAACAAACTAATCACTGTGCACTGTAGAGACACATTCTCATGACATTATGCCTCAGCTTTTGGTTACTTTACTGTATCAAGCTCCCGTCATTTCTTAATGTTGTGTCTTTTTTATGTGGTATGTTTATCTTTTATGTGTAAATGCTTGCACAACCTATCTGGAACATTTCTCCATGACCGAAGATTCAGTCAATGCATAAATGCTCACCAGATATAACTATTTTCTTCTGTCAATTCTTAGATAACGTTTTTTTTTTATTTTCCAGAATTGGAGTGGCATTCACAAGCATCAGGGGTGATGCTATGGAAATTAAATCATTTGGCAAGCTTGAAAAGTATGTTAACCTTTGGATCTCTAATATTGCATTCAGCACCATTTCACACTGATTTTAACAGTTTTGTAAAACTATATGAATAAAGGTGAATAGTTTGTCAATCTTGAAGAACATTATTTTTAAATCAGAGCTTAAATGTAAAGTTTTCATCATTCTCATTACAATGCTTTAGTTGAAGTGTTTTTTACTCTTCCAGTTTATTTTGTACACCTACTGTATAATGGAAGCAGGTGAACTTCAAAACAAACTTGTTCTTAATAAACCTCTTCTGTACGTCTATGCCGTTTAATTAGAGACAAGGCAAAGTAACAGAAGTCGTCTTTTTGTCTATTAGATACAAACTCCTCCATGTTTTGGAGTTTGATCCAAATCGCAGGAGAATGAGTGTCATACTGCAGACTCCTTCAGGTAAAGTTGTTTGCTTCTGCTACAAAATATTTTCATTATTAGAAAGTCATCTTGAAGCTCACACTGAAAGCACAAGACACTACACTCTATAAGAATACAAATGGAAAAAACTAAACTACGTGATTGTTCAAGGAAGTACATTTTTATTTACAGTAATAGCTTAATCAAAAAGAAATACAAAATTGGTTTGAATAAAATTAAATTTTCAAATTAATTTATTTTATTATATTTTATTATCTCAATGTGTTTGCTTGATTTTTCAAGGAGGTCAAGTGCTTTTTACCAAGGGGGCTGAGTCAGCCATCTTGCCTTTCACCACAAGTGGTGAGATTGAAAAGACAAGACTACATGTGGATGAGTTTGCCTTGGTAAGAAATTGTCAATCTTGGGGATAACCTCACAATTGTTTAAAAAAAAATCATGTTTTTTTTGGTCGACTTACAAACATCACAAAATAATTTTAGGATTTCAGGTACTCCTTTTTACACTATGAAAAAGGACAAATCAGCAGCTGTAAGATAAATAAAATCTTAAACCAAAGATGAAATGTTACATTTGACACTTGATTCATGCATTTACAGTTGTAAGTGATGTTGCGGTGATTTCTTTATGCTCTATTACCCTGTGTCTATTAGACTGTAAAGACGCAACAGCAGTCACACACGTATTTGTATTAACATTGCTGCACATACAAGGTATTCATTATGATGCATCAGACATCAGCACCCAGAAGTGGTGCCCTAAACCTGATTTATGTGTGCTCATCACCTCTTTCATGTTGGTTCTATGAAATAAAACCTATCTTGCTTTTGTTCATCTATGTACGCTACAAATCATGTCATCCCACATCCATGTATTATTGACTTCCTATTGATAAAATATTCTCATTTGAATCCTAGTCATCTAACAATGTCATTGCTAGTTTTATTTATTTATTTTTTTTGTTCTTGTTTCTCTTAAAATGTTTTGTAATGTTGTTTTCTTCTCATTTTTCATTTTGTTGTAGAAAGGTCTGCGGACCCTTGTGGTGGCATGTCGCCACTTCACTCCAGAGGAGTATATTGATGTTGACAAGCACCTAACTGCTGCTCGCACAGCTCTGCAGCAGAGAGAGGAGAAACTACAGGAAGCTTTCAGCTACATTGAGAGAGATCTGCATCTCCTGGGAGCAACTGGGGTAGAGGACAAGTATGTACCTTTTTTTTTTTTTTAATCAATTGACAATATTGTTTATTTTATTTATTTATTTTTTTTTATGTGGTCTGGTATTTAGTTTTTCCTCTGTATTGGTGTAGATCGTAAAATCTCAACAATGATTCAAAACATTCTTAACCTCCAAAGGATTAACCTTACTAAAGGGCAGTCTCCTAACCTTTGTCCTTGTAGGCCAATAGGACTTGATAAATCCTAATTACTTGAGTCTGGAGTTTGGTCTTCCTTAATTATAAGTTAAACAGTGTTTTATCTTCTGTTTGACTTCTGACCAAACCTCCAAAACATTTTATTCCCAGTAGCCTCCGTGGCACTTTTGATTCACCTCTAATTAACAGAATTTTAAATGCTAAGCTTTATGGATAATTGTATTTGTGGTGCTTTCCAAATAAAGCCTAATAGTAAGTATAAGTACAATAAGTATTCTACCACTAGAAATGTGGTATGTCTGCTTTTATGATACAACAAAAAATGTGAAAGAATGATACATTATAGCACAAAAACATCACATGTAGTTATTTTTAGATTAGTAAACTAATTTAATATTCAATTTAGAATAGTATGAAACACATGACCAATATAGATACACACAACAGGAGGATTAAAAAAATAATAATATGCAATTTATGGTCCTCTGGGAGATCATCTTTCAAAACCTTTCTGGAAATGAATGCTGCTGTGTGTTAGTATCTGTGCACCATCTGTTCCTCTCATAAGCCTGAGTCTCACACTTTGTTTATCTCAGGCCTCATTTTTTTTTTCCATTCACTGCTTTGTTAATGTGTCTGAAATAGTTGCTCACTGGACACACATGGTCACAATCTGAGGGTATTCTGTTATAAAAGGCATGACTTCCTTATGTTTTCAGTTTATGATTTAAAATGCATAGTTGATATAAAAAAAGGGTCACTTTATTATATGTACTATCTCTCAAGGAATAACAACTATGTTCATGTGTTTATTTTTGTTTTAAAAAATAAAAGTTTGAGGTGTTTTTTTTTTACAAAAATTAATCTAATGCAGTTGTCTGGAGTAATTCAACTTGTACATGCAGTATGAGGTGCATATGTACTCTAAGTATTTTCCTTTGTCTCATAGACTTCAAGACAAAGTTCAAGAGACCATTGAAGCACTGCGGCTGGCAGGAATCAAAGTGTGGGTGTTGACAGGAGACAAACATGAGACAGCAGTCAGTGTCAGCTTGTCCTGTGGCCATTTCCACAGAGCAATGAACATCTTGGAGCTTCTGCAACAACGCTCTGATAATGAGTGTGCTGAGCAACTTGGTAGACTGGCCAGAAGGTGTGTGTGATTTTTATTTTAACAATCTAAAGCCATTTGAGTTCACAAACTACTATTTTTTTTCTTTTAACTTAAAATAAACTGGACTTTAATTTTCTCTGTTTTTTTTTTTTTTTGTTTGTTTGTTTGTTTTGGTTTTTTTTTTTTACAAAAATATGGTCCTAGGATAAAAGAAGACCACGTCATCCAACATGGGTTGGTTGTAGATGGGGCCAGTTTATCTTTAGCATTAAGGGAACATGAAAAGCTCTTTATGGAAGTGTGTAAAAACTGCTCAGCTGTGCTGTGCTGCCGCATGGCCCCTCTGCAAAAAGCCAAGGTACTGACCTACTGCCATGTACAGTACAATCACTGTGGGAGAACCTCTACTTTTGATTAAATATATAGTGGTTTATTGCTTAAGCTGTTTTTACATTGGGAGTCACTTTTATCTCTGCAACTAACATTGGATAAGGAAGAGAAGTGTTTTCAAAACCTCCACAGGGTCAAATTATGGTTTCTTGTATAACCTTAAATATGTTGTGCATGTGTTTTAGATTACAAAAAAAAAGAACTGTCATTCAGCAAGCCAGTGATACAATTATCTTTTTTTTTTTAAGGTGGTGCGACTTTTGAAGACGTCCCCAGAAAAGCCCATCACCTTGGCTGTTGGAGATGGAGCAAATGATGTCAGTATGATACAAGAAGCTCATGTGGGCATAGGTAAACTTGTACTTATACAAAAACTATACTTGCCCAACTCTTTATGTGTAAAAACTCAACAATGTTGGTTTATATGTATTCAACTTCAGGTATCATGGGGAAGGAGGGTCGTCAGGCCGTGAGAAACAGCGACTATGCAATTGCTAGGTTTAAGTTCCTGGCTAAACTTCTGTTGGTCCATGGACACTTCTACTACATTCGAATAGCTACACTTGTACAGTACTTTTTCTACAAGGTAAATTGTGGCTCAAGTTACAGAGAATTGATTTTCTCTTGAATACTCTTTCATGCAATAGCAATGATAATTATAGTAATTATAAATAATAAAAAAAATTCTGGTAACATGAGTGTATGCAGCCATCTGCTTTAACCAAATTGTTTTTAATGTGTTATTTTCTTCACTTTCTTTTTTAGAATGTGTGTTTTATCACACCACAGTTTTTATACCAATTCTTCTGTTTGTTTTCACAACAAGTAAGTCTTTTTAAAACTATTTATTGCACTTTTTTTTGGTTATTGCTTCTTCAAGTCCTCATTTAGGCCATTTTGAAGGACTTGCTCATTGAAATTCTTTAAAAATGGTCAAAAATAATTTCCTAAGCTCATCTTGAGACTAAGCTCAAACAATACAGATAACATACAGTATATTAGCATTGTATGTCTGAGTCTGTTTGTTGGAGGGGTTGGTTAATAATTTGCTGCTGAAATGTTGTCTCTGTCTGATCCAGACTCTGTATGACAGTGTTTACCTGACACTTTACAACATCTGCTTTACCTCGCTGCCCATCCTGGTGTACAGTCTGTTTGAACAGCTGGTCCACCCACATGTCCTACAGAGTAAGCCTGCCTTGTACAGGTACGTCCATGTGTAATATAAAGGTGCACTGTTTATGTTCATTTGATGTTTTGATATACTTGAAGACAATTTATCAAGATAATGTCTGCTGCTTTCTTAAAAAACATAGGGTCAATCAGATTTTAATGTAACACTTTTAAGAATGCTGATCTATTTTAAAAAATAGATTTTTGCCTACATTTAGAACTATAAAACTGTCATTAACAGAGATATTAGCAAGAACTCTCTGCTGTCTTTGGGGACATTCTTGTACTGGACTCTACTGGGCTTCTGTCACGCCTTCGTCTTCTTCTTTGGGTCCTGTTTACTGATGGGAGAAGACACGACACTTATGGGCAATGGACAGGTGTGTTTTGCATTTTTTTGTGTATGTGATGCATATTTTTATTTATTGTAAATTATTTTAAAACAATGATAAAATATTTTTTCTGACATTATGTTGTGAAGTATTAGTTCAGTTCATAAATGGGAGGTACTAAAAATAGCAGGATATTTGTGTTCAATATTGATGGTTTGATTTTTTTGCCGATATATCTGACTGCTTCTCTTTATATTGCTGTTTGGGATCTGTCTCTTTCCCATACTTTTCATTTTGCAGTTTTTTCCTTCTCTTTTTTATTCCTGCTACATATTCTGCCATCTTTCTTTCTACCTGTAATTTGTTATTTCTGAATGCACTCACTTCTATAACTCTCTTTGTTGTCTTTTACCTTCCATCTTTTGTTGATCACACCTTTTTCTTCTGCCTTCACGCTGTGCATGTCTTCAGATCTTGCGCGCTAACAGGCAGCTGGTAAGAGTCTGATCTACAGTTGAATGCATGTGTTAATGGGAGGACTCAGAAAGATTCACCAACATGAAAACATCAGAGCAAAATGGCATTTGAAAATCTGACATCATAGCATCCCTTTTTGAAAATGTAATAAATCAGTCTTTTTTTGAAAATGTAATAAATCAGTCTTTTTTTGAAAATGTAATAAATCAGTCTTTCATTAGTTTAATTCTCATCTATTTGCGTTACTGCAAACTTTATTACCAAACTACCGGTAGTTATTTATGATTAATGTTAAGAGGTTGCATTTCTGAAAAAAAAAAAAAATATGTCATGCATTTTTATGGTTTTTAGGTAATAAAGTTTCGGTTTTTTTAGTCATTAGTAATTGGATTGAGATTTGTTATTCAGTTTGGAGGCTTAAGTTTAAAAAACATAAAGGGGAACAAAATCTCTAAAACTGTCCGCCTACTAGATGCAACGTTTTGAATACATCTTTCTTCACTAGCTCTTAAGCATCAATGTTAGGACTCCAGCAGTATTTTGAAGTGGCTATCAACAGCAGAGTACCACCTACAGCTCTCTGACCATAAACAACAGATGAGCTTCTGAGGAAAACTACAAAGGCTGCACTAGAGAGCCATACAGCAGACACCTTGTTAAACAAGAAACGCTACCTTGTTGAAGTGCTTTATTTCCTGTACATGAGCAAAAGCATAGGACTAATCCCATCGTCCAGTGTCACTCCTCCAAACTTTTATGGCTTTACTGAAACAGTACTTTAAAATAAAATAACCCGGCTTGACATTTTTACCATCTGTGATCAAATAAAAGAATGGAGGCAGAGGCTGATCAGCTTACCACCACTAACCATGTTTCTGCATGTAAACAAGGCCTCTGCTTGTATCTGGTACTAAAGTCTCATCAGCTAATGACAGAATTTACTTTACAGATGACCGTTAATAACAGCAGCGTGTCTTTTATTTTTATAGATGTTTGGGAACTGGACATTTGGAACCCTTGTCTTTACTGTTATGGTCATCACTGTCACATTAAAGGTAAACATTACATTTTATCTCAACACAATAGTTTTAATGATTACTATCAAACAGTACTTTAGGATTAGGGTAATTCACAAAAAATTAGAAGTTAAAATGTAAGGCTTGTGAAGACGGTGCACCACCCTGCTTTGATTTAGTTTAGCTGTCATGCTGCTGCTGGTTTTAGCGAAAAGCTGAATAATGTATTGGATCCACACAGACACACTTGGTATTTCACCCTCAAGTGAATTACAATATATTGTCTAGCTGATAATGATGTCACCGACCATCAGCTACAGAAAATTATTTGTTGCAAGTTGGAGGTCAAGGTGTCTTTTATAGGATAGAAGCAGATTATTGTAGTTTATTGATGCACTTCTTGTCCCTTTCTCAATAATTTATGCCAACATGTTTTCCCCTTCTACATGACAGCTTGCATTAGAAACTCATTTTTGGACCTGGATGAATCATTTTGTGACGTGGGGTTCCATAGCATTCTATTTCATATTCTCCCTCTTCTATGGAGGCATCATCTGGTAAGAACATGTTTTCACAATGCTTTTTTAAACGACATATTGAAATTTCAGTTTAATGTATTGACATTGTTTCAGCCAAGCACTCAAAATAATCTTTGCAAAGCTTCTTGAAGGGGACTATTTAAATCAGAATATGAGCATTTTGTGCAATGAGAATGCAGTAGAAAGTAGGTTTAATGGTAAATTATATAAACACAGATTCTGAACACTTAAAATTTAATTCCAATGTGTCTCAAGCTGAATTTACATAATCTAAAAATTTGTTTTATTGTACAGGTCGTTCCATGGTCTTTAAGAAGCATTACATTTTTTGTTATTAACATAAGTGACATTTTACTGTTGCATAGCTGATCACTCCACCACCTCCATAAAGAACCTATTTTAGAAGCTTGCAGTGAAATTTGTCAGAAATGTATTTTTCTTACTTAGTTTGGAGTAATTTATTATGTATTTTTGACACCATCTCAAGCCAGAAATTAGTCTTTTATTAAATACATATGTGTAAAATGTGCTCACCCTGTACTTTTTCCTTTCATTTTCTTTGTAATTTATTGGTGAAGCAAACACTTGTCACTGCAACAAACTCTCTTGGGTTTTGTTTGAATTCACATTAATTATTAGCCAGTATGCTGAATCAATCAAATCAATTTTAAGCACTTTATCCTGCCGGGTCAGCTCACAGACATCTGGGAGCCACTCTGACAATACTCGGCTTCTGGTTTTTTTTTTTTTTTTTCTTTCTTCAGTCTGGTATCTGCATTGGTTGCTAAATTGCTTTAAAGGTAAAATAAAACTCTCAAAGCACAATCCCTGCTGTCTGAGACCTAAATTTAACTGTAAACAAAACATAGTGAACTGAGCGTGACACCGTTTTGTTTTATGGATAAAAAAAAAAAGATGGTTACTCCCACTTTTAGATAAATCAAAAAAAGTTTTTGTTCGTATTGATGGCAAGTATGTCATTTAATTTTATTTTGTACTACTTAACAACTGCGGTATGTTATTTCTGCCACTTACAGGCCATTCCTGCACACCCAGGACATGTACTTTGTCTTCGTCCAACTGCTTTCCAGTGGTTCGGCCTGGTTTGCCATCATTATTATTATCATCACCTGCCTCTTTCCGGATATAATTAAGAAGGTCATGTTCAGACATCTGAAGCCCACCAGCACACAGAAGAGCCAGGTAATGGGAGGAGAATAAAAACTAAAAATAAGTGAGAAGTGCAACTATGGTTTACAAATTGTTGTTGTCTTGAAAAGCACATTGAAAAATCCAAGTCAAGTTTTGTAGACTTGCATGTAAATTACCTGCCTACTTTTTTGAGGTTTTCATATAATTTTAAAAGACTGTGTAGTGATAGATTTCATACATAATCCAGTGTAGTACAGAGGTGGAAATTACATTTCCTGTAAAATGAAAAGTCCCTAAGGGTAGAAAATGAACTCTTAATTTCAAGGGAGCACAAAATCTAGAGCAGGGCTACTCAGGGCTACTGGCTTTTGGGTACTGGTTATTGCATTTATGACTCAATGCAATAAAATAAACCAATTTAAAAGGTAACAGATCATTTTACACTTTTGTTTATTCATATAATGATTTTAATCGTGGGATATCTGGTCCCCGAGCTGTTGGCTTTCAGAAACTGCGCCCCCCTGAGCAGTTTTGTTGAATAGCCCTGATCTAGAGAGTGGAAGAAAATGTTCTGTTGTTTTTGGATAATTTATTTCCAGCCCGAGTGGTCATGAGTAACTCAAATCTAAACAGAAACATTATGGTGTAGTTGCGCTGCATGACTTCTTTTGATCACAGACAGTACAAATGGAAAAACTATCACCTTGTAAAAGATCTATACTGTATTATTACTGTACTATTTGTCCAGCTGGAAATAAACCAGGGTTTAGTTAATCTTCCATTAAAAATTACCAACTTGGTTCCCCTCCAAAAAAGAACTGGAGCTGCCCTTTTTTTGTTGTTGTTCTATGTGGTGTTTGTAGATCATTCCCTAACATTTTACCCTATCTGTCTTTGTGTGGGAGTTGTGATTGATTGTGAAATTGTATTCTACGATTGGTTTGTTTAAATGTACGCTTGTGTGTGGTTGTGTGAAGGCTTAACTTCTAACTTCTCTGTGTGCTGATGTGTTTTTCTTCTTACCCTTTGCCTGTGCTCTCCTGGTGTAGATGTATTCCAACCGTGTGGTGATAGGTGATGACTTCATCGCTCTGCAACCTTTATCCAGAGCCAAGAGCCAGCTGGGCAAAATTAGGTAGATTTGAGATTCATTAAGCCCTCGGTTTAACATACATCCTAAATAACCTTGTGGAAAAATACCAATTAAAGGAGTGCTTCTTTCAAGTGCAATATTTCTATTAAAAAAAAAAAAAAATCAAAAAGATTTTATTTTTGTACTATTTAGTTTGGGAAAAAAATGTCTAATTTACGTCTCATCAGAAATCAAGCACTAATAATAGCATAAAGAAAATGTAGTAACAGTTATTAATTTACTGAAATAATTTGTTAGCTTATTTTTCAATTATTCATTGACATATTAAAAATGACAAACCTTGTATTTCTTCATAATACTTTAAAGGGAATTTTACAAGTTTGAATTATTTGAATTACCTATGCTAGGCATTTTGTAAAATAATTTACGTTTGAAAAATCTTGAACTTTTCTAAATCTTGAGTTTTAAATAAATCGGCAAATGAGTTTCCAAAAGAAGAAACATTGCTTTATGGAATAAGTGCTCCTGATCATTCAGTAGTCTCAACTAACAGTCCTTTACAGTTATGTGCCATTTTAGAACGATGCATTTCATGCCTGTAGTTGCATGCGTTGAACAAGCCAATCAGCATTCTCTTGAGATAAGGTGGGGAAATATAAATATGTTCTGAGGAGTTGAAGAGTTAGATTCTGCAGAACAATATGATGCCTGATGATGCCCTCTGGATGGAGGTTGAAACATTTCTATAAAAAAGAAACTGTCCAGATGACCTCACTGAGAATTATTGGATTTGGTACCTGGATTATTGAGCATGAACTTTCTTGCAATATAAAGAATGCCGTTAGCAGCAGCATGCATTGCATAAGAGTCTGATACAAAGGCATTTTAAAGCCACCTTCCTTCCAAAGCAAAATATTTTCATTACAACATTAACCCACTGCATGAACAAATGATATGTGAATGAGCGAGCGAGTGAAAGAGTTTACAATCACATTGAAACCCTCACTGACATAATTTTCCTCTGCACTCTGAAATGTGAAGCATTTATGTGATGCAGGGATTTTGTATGTATTTTGGATGTATGTATACAGTACACTGTACTGTATATAAAAAAAATCTCAGTTCTAACCACAGCACTGTATGTTTGATTGTGGGATCAGATGTGACCTTCTACCACTAGCATGCATCTCAGTTTAAAAAAGACATGAGTCACATGCACAGTGCAGTCCATCAAACTGAAATTATATCTGTGTGTTGTGCACCTACTTGATATTTGCCCTACCAGTAGACTTCAAACTGGTTTCACCACTTGAGATGGCCTGGTCATCTCTGCGTAGTCCCTTTGCATGGTTTGAGCAGATCTTCACATCGGCAGATGGCCTCTTAGAGCTGCATGAGTGACTTGAAGTTGTCTGGGCTGTTCTTGCAGAATGATAGTCATTTTAAGCAGCATGACAACTGCTTTCTTCACAAGTATTTTAAAACAATTAGATCAAAATCCTGCTCGTCTTGGCATGAGTTTCATTTGATGAAAACTATTCAAATCAGAAAAAAGTTCTGAAAGTAAAGATTTGAGTATTTAGCATGCTATTTTAAGGACTTCTATGCTTTATGTCTTTCTCTATTCTACATCTATTATCTATGTAGCATGCAAGTCTTTGTAGTTTACTGGTCATTTAGTTGCCAGTTTTTGCATCACATTAAAGTAAGTGGTCATACTCTCAGCTGGAGTCACTCAGTGTATTTGTAGGCTGAAGTTAATGGCTTGTAAGTTTTTTTGTGTTGTTCTGATATGTGCTTTGATTTAATCCTGTGATTAAGAAAACATGAGAGAAAGTAGACATGTTCCCAAACTTTTATTTAAAACAAAAATATTTTATCACATGATACCTATCATGTGATAAAATAATTTGTTTTAAACCAACACAGTGTATTAACAATTGTTAAAAGAAATCTTATATACCTAAACATTTTTCAGTTTATTACTATGATTTAACAGCTACTGTACTTTTAGGCACACCCGTCTTGCAGCAGGGAGTTCAGTTGTCTTGTTTTCTGCTTTGTTTAGAAGTGAAAGTGATTGGTTAAATATTCTGTAAGGCCTCTTCTGTGCCAATGTTTCATGGTTATCTTTTGGTTTTAAGCAGAATGGGGAAATGACAGGATAGTGTTAATGTTTTCTAACCAGGAAACAGTTGATCGTATTTTTCTTTAAAGTCAACAAATGGCTTCCCATGTTACTATGTTAATAAAGTCAGTTGTGATGAGTTATAGATCCAAAATGGCTACAATATGTGTATGCAGTATGCATAGTACTGTGAAAAAGGTTTAGATAGGTTTGGGGGAAAAATGCTGGAAAGTAAGAAGGCTTTTATAAATATAAAGTTTTATTTCATTTTTATCAATATTCAAATTTCTAAGTAAATAAACCCAAAAATAAAGATCAATTCAGCTTTTGCTGTGATCATTGTTTTCCTACTAACAGCGTCATGACCTTTAGGTACACTTGTGAATTCATGGATTATGTAGGATTGTAAACTCTGATATCCACAGTAATTAGATTATACTAACCATGTCTAACAAGACTGAGTCAGGTCCTCTGGATGGATTTTTTTTTTTTATTTTTTATTTTTTTTTAGTTTTGTCTTTTGGCCAAAAGACTTCTTCAGTCTGAGAAGCTGCAAGCAAAGGCTGCTCTTCAGCAGAGGAGAATGCATCCAGACGACCTGACTCAACCTTATTAGATTGATCTACCTGGATTACTGAGCATCCATCAGGACGTACTGTACTAACAGGTGTTAATGCTCATTATTTTGTGTGTAGGCTGAGACACAGGCAGTACATTAAACCAAAAGCTGGAGGGTCAAAACTAACAAACTGCTGAAAGGTCAGGTGAAAGACCATTTCATGTTATATGGCACTCATTCTTTAAAGACATAGGGCAGCAAAAATAAGCAAAATGTCTAAGCATACTGGGTTTCAAGATGTGCTATTCAGGCTGTTTTGATAGAGCATAAACAGAGAGGCAAAATGAAGGACTGTAGACACAATGGTCAGCCAATAATATTCAAGTGTGGCAAATGAACCTTGTCTCTCTGTAAAAAAAAAAAAAAAAAAAAGGTGGAGCAGAGCCATCAGCTCAGAATCAGCAGAAGCCTGCAGGACCCAGGTACAACCATCTACTGTACTTTGAGGCAGTTGTCAGGAATCTTCATGAAATAATTTTAATTTAAAAGGTTAGACTTTTTACACAAATATGAAAACTTTAGTGCTGAAAAATAGCGGCAGGTGTTCTGGGCTGATGAATACAAATTTTTAATGTTGTTGTTGCAAAAGGCCATTTGTTTTACCAAAAAGCTAAAGAACAGTACAGTGAGTGTCTACAGATAATTACATGAAGAGGTTACAATATCTAAGCCAGCTACATCCACAGAAGACCTGTGGTTAGTTCTCTGAAATGTTTGGAACAGCCTAGCTGCATTTTTTAACTTAAGTTGATAAATTTAAGTAAAATTGTTTCAAAATGAAGGGATATCATACCATAATATTGATGATTTATTTTAATTTACTTTGAGTTGTTAACTATTAACAACATAATTCAAGCCATCAGAATCAAATCTGTCTAAAACATTTGCACAGTACTGGATGTGTATTTAACCTGTCATTTATTTTTAAATAACAGGCACCGTGCACTGTGGCCTAGACTGACTTGCTGACTGCTTGCCCATTAATTTTATTTTGCTATTTGGTGAATAAGCTGCATTAAAAAAAATAATAATGCACTGTGCTGTTAGTTATTTAGTATTTTATTGAATCTTAAAGTTGTAAGTTTCATCAGGGAAATGAAAAAGATTGTCAAATGTGTGAGACAATTTCTACTTACCGGTAACCTAAATTTAATTAAACATACCTGATGATGTAACAATTTAGCTCATAGTCAGATGCAGTTTTTTTTATCCAATCATTCATTTAAAGACTAAGTGACAAAGATGGATATATTTTGCAGTATAATTGGTTAACTTGCTTTTTCATTGGTTAACTTGGTTTTGTGATGAATAAGCTGTTTGATCAGCTAACAGGGCTCACTGTAAGCATCTTGTGTTCTTCAGATGGAAGGGGGTGAGGGTTCAGTCGGCCCAGAATATGACCCTGTTAAAGCCCAGCGGAGCCCAGGGGAGGACAATTGGCACCTGCTAGCTGCTTTTCCTTCCCCTGCTGCCCCTGACCAAGAACCATGCACCCTTAGGTAGTACCGTACATGTACTGTAAACCTCTCCCATTGTCCCCATTGTGCCATCATCTTCCTGGTTTTCCCTTGGTTATGAAGGACCAGCCAATCCTGTGCACCCTCCCATAGCTGCAGCAATCTGCACAAGCCGTGTTGTATGTTTCAGTCATTATTCCATGGCTGTATATTGCAGGTGCTACCCTACAGCACTTTCCTCCCATTATATTTAAAGTATTACACCTGTACATGTTTTGGTCTGGATCACTGTGTATGAATGAGCCTGTCCCATTGAGTCCTGATCATCCTTCCCTACCCTTCTATGGATGACCACATGCAGATAAGACTATTGTTCTCCCTATGCCCCACCATGATTGTCTGATTTTTTTCCTAACCTGATCTCAACTCATCCTCATTGTTTTTGATCAGGTCAGGTTCAGACTAGAGAGAATGCTGTTGGCATGCTGGCTACGTCGTCTTTGCCATTTCTTCATTCAAAAATATAAAAATGTCACATTTGGCTGTATGTCTGTGTTTAAAAAAAATACTAATATTCCTTTAAAATTTTTATTTTATGTGTTGTATCCTATTTTTGTCTGTTTTTGTATGTAAAGTCAAATTTCTGTTTTACCATAAATAAATTAAAAAAATCATCAAACCAGTAAAGCTACTGTTGCAACATTACACCATGCTGTGTTGTGTTGAACTGTGACTTAATTAAGAAGATGATGTAATAGATATAACCGTCACGGAATTTGTTTTATGGCATTGCCTTTAATTTTACCAGACAGCAGTTAATTACATGAATTGGTCTGGCCTTACAGTGTGTATAACTGGCTACCGCGCTCGAATGGGAAAAAATAACATAAATGCAACAAGTTACCAGTAATCGACAAAAGCAGTTTAACGTGGTGTGTTCAGCTGATTATGTTAGTGTTTCTGATTTACAAGCCCTGCAAAGACAGATTTCTTCTTTACTAGCTGATGTAGGGACAGACTGGCTTGAGCTTGCTCAGTTTTTTTTACCCATGTGATCACAAGAATATTAAGATATTTTGCAAAAACACAAACACAAGGATGCATTAATATTCAGTGAAGCAGTTGCTGTTTGGTTTTCACCTCCAATGAATGCATAAGTAACTCGTTACAGTAATGCAATACTGTACTTTTTTTTCTGCAACTGAAGCAATAAGTTACAAGAAACGCAAGTCATGCTTTTTTGTTTGCCAGGCAGCACTGCTAGAGTAAGTCCGATTTGGTCTGATTAGCTTGTTTTGCTGTGGCCAACCAAGAAGCTGAAGTTTGGTTTCATGCCAGCAAAGTCTCAAATTTCTGCTGCAGTGAAACTTGGGCCACATCACAGTGGTATAAATGGGTCACAAATCCAGCACATATGGGACAATTTTGTACAGTACTAGAATGGACAACCCTAAACTTAATTGGAAATAATTAAGTATGTACTTCATTATTTTTAGAGAATTTGGGCATTACAAAGTCATAACTTAATTTACAATAGCACACATGTAGTTTAAGAGCTATGTTTTTCTATACACCTGAGTAGTTTTTATTTTAAAATAATTGATAAATGTTTTGGACAATGGAGTCTTATGCATTTCTGTGATGGTTAAGTTATTTGGTGCCTTTTGTTGTTGAGTTTACACACTGAACTCTACGTTCCTGTGCTGCTTCCTGTGAATGTGATTTCATTCATTCTGAAGAATGTTGATTAGATGTTAAGTGATATATCGGTAGAAGAAATGTAAAAACGACGTAAACTGGGTTTAAGTCCTGGCAACTGAATGAAAGCTTGTCTTGGACATCTAGTCCAAATAAGATGATATCACAAGTTTATGGTAATTGTGTGATTTTAAAAAAATCCCAATTGGATAGCTTTAGAATAAAAATGTGTTAATATTACATGTATGAAATGCAAGGAGACCAGCTCGTATGATGGAGTAATACTGTAATAGACACTTCAAGTATTTTGCTATTTTTGTTTAGATCTTTTTTTGTATTATTATACTTGGGAAACTGTTGGGATTTTTATTTATTTGTTTATTTATTTATTTTGTGTAGCATGTTTGTGGTTTCCCCATAATTTATTGTTGCCGAAACAGCATGCGATATGTCATCCCCCATTCACCCTGAATATCCAGTCAATAAGACAATTTACATTGGTTTAATTTACACTCTTCTTTTTTCTCTATCTTTTTCTGCTTACTACTTTAACTTCTTTCCTATTCTTTCTTCTTTTTTTATTTCATACTCCCAACTTCTCACCCTTTCTTACTTTTTCCCTACTCTTGCACTATCGTTTCCCTACTCTAGTCTCTATCAGCCCCCCAGACGCAGGCCCTCAGCTGTGTGGAATCCCTGTGCTGCTACCAACATGGGCAAAGCGGCTGTTCCCGTCTGGCCCACCTCCTGGAGCAAATGACCGGACAGTGCAAGGCCAGCATTAACAATTGCCACGCATCCAGCCGCAGCAACAGGTGGGGAGGACGACAACAACGAGAAACAATGAATATAAATTCTGGTGAACCCCTACCATCTCTTGGTGTTAAAAGTATGGACAGCAGTTCTGTCTGAGCCCGTGATTTTTATTGCAACTTTACTGTAAGTTATTTCTTGTTCAGGTTTATAGCTGTTTGAACATGAAGTATTGAGGAAGCTGAGTTGCAGAGTGTGGTTGAGGCTGGTTTTAGAGTGCAGATTCACATCCAGAAGAGCTGATGGTTGAAACTGTCATGAGCGTTTGCTTTCCATTGCCGTTGTAGAAGGAATACTTTGACAGAGTGGTCTGTTAAACGTTACACATATGTTCAAAAATGCATTGAAACCAAAACCTTTGAGACCAACAAACTAACGAATTGTGCTGGTGGTGTTGTCGTGGTTAGAAAATGTGGATTCTTGGCAGCCTCATTTGAGGATTTGTTTGAAGGAATTTTTAATGAGGTCTTTTCAAAGCTTGGTGTCTAATGTATGTGCACCTAATGCTATACAATGTCTTGTCTGTAAAACTCGTACATCCTGCAGTGTATTAGCTCATGTGTATGTCTTCATCACTTCTATGATGTGTTGTTCTGTCTGTCCTGATTGTCTTCTCAATTATTACATCATCAAAGATGAAACTTTGGTGTCCAGTAAGGGTAAGCCAGTTTTGTAGGTAAGTCATAATCCACTGAGAAATATGACACCAGCATTACAATAAATTGATTTATTGGTTTTAGTTCAACTCTAAATTTGGTTTTAGACCCTTTTGTCCAGTAGACTGTAATTCCACCTGTGAAGAGTTCAGCTGGTGGAATTATAAGTGAAATCAAAATGTGTACTCAATGGATACACTATTATACAGGAAGTGGAAGTCGGGCTTAAAATAGATAAAGTCCCTCATTTATTGCACAAAAATAAGTTCAGTTTGTGATAGAAGATTGTAAAACAAAGTTGTTGTTTTGTTTTTGTCAGAATTATATATTTATTTTTTGCCTGGTGAAGATTTTAGAGATTGCAAGCTGAGAACATAGTTTGCAGGTCTGCCCAGTCTGCACTTTCTATTATTGTGTCTTTATATGAATCCTAGTGACTCTGTAGAAGTCATTGATTAATTGACCTGATCAGCCTTTTCTGCTGAGCAATCACTACCTCTCAAAACATCTTGGGACATTCAAAATTGATTAGACCAGTAATGAGGATATAGCATTTGTTTGTTGGCGTGCATGTTTGTGAAAGGTTACAGTTACAGCCAGGTCTCTCTTGTAAACGAGTCCTCGAGGCTCAATGAGATTAACCTGCCTAAATAAAGGTTGAATGAAAAACGTATGCCAGTAAAAATAGAGATTCAGTCTTCATGACCTCAGATTAACCCCCAAGGAACCACTGCATTATGTAGTCGAGGAGAGGACAGTCACGGCAGTCATACATAAAATAGTGTTTTGTGATTGCTTGGCTGCAAGGACCAGTTTCTATGATTGATTTTTTACCATCTTAGTTTCTATTGAAAATGGTTAGAATTGATGTATCCATCTTAGATTAAATTGGATTTTGGGCTTTAGTAGTGTTCATTTTCATTATTTTTCAAATTGACCTGTGATATTGGCCCTCAAAATGACCAGCAGTGTCAATTTGCTGAAAACAAATATTTAAGGGTGCAATTTTCTCTCGGTGCATGATTCACTTTAGATAAATGACTTCCTGTGAAACGATTGATCTGTTTTGTCCCCGGCACGTAGCAATCAATTGTATTCCTCTAAGTGAACCAACAGCAACAAATGAATTCCCTCCCATAAGATTAAGAAAAGCCAGTAAAAGTATGGTAACAAATTGCAAAGGTGAGGTATTTTTTTTTTTTTTTTTTTTTGTACTTGGATCAAATCGAACTGGGCTGAATCTGCAGTTGTAATTTTATTCTTCCTCCACAGTTTCTTTGTACTTTTTTTCACGCAATCTGCAAACCAAAATATCTTTGTCCATTGTCAGTCTTGCTTTGTCTTTAGTTTGTGGAAATAAAGACGTCAACTACTGGGAACTGAACAAGTAGCACCACCCACATTTGGCCTTAATGCTAAGAAACTGCCATAAAGGAAATGGGTATCCATCCATTCCTGTATTCTATTTGTCATGACTGAATAGAACATATATTAGGCATACTACTTGGATAATATATAATTATTTATTCATTATTTATTGGAAGCCCAGTTATAGCTGGCTTTTTGCCTTTGCTTGGTGTTGCAGTGTTGAATGCCTACCACTGCTCAGTCATAGCTGGAGGACAACAAAGCAGAACATGCATGAGTGTCACAAGATTTAAGATGTTTTTGATAATGGCAACAAACAAGATGTCTGTGTATTTGTTGCATCCATGTAGCTGGGTCTCAGTCCAAGTATCAAAACTTACTTTGACATGTGACCAAAGAGATGAGATGTTAAAATGTTTAAAGCCGCCTGTGAGCTTTGCGTTAACAAAAGAAAACTTAAGATGGCTGCATTCACGATATCTTTCCTAGTCACTCTGTTCTGGTTCAGAGGACAAGTGGATCACATCTTCCACCAGTGTAGCTGCTGGAAAGTATACTTTTCCTTCTACTTCCTGTATCTACTAATCTGTTTCTACTAACTCCTAAAGCCTTATATATGCTTCAGAGAATAGGCTAACACTGGGAGCATTCTTGTTCTTGAACTCTTGATGTTCCAGTTTGGTGGAGCTCACCTTTTCTGAAGGTTTGGTTAACAGAAACTTCTCGTCCACCACAAGCTACAAAACAAGAATGCTGACTGTCTTGTTGCATGGGGGCTACTGCTGCCTTTGGTATTTTGTATACAGTGTACCTGGTTGTATTCGTGCCACTGACACACTTCCTCACCTGTCCTGTCCTTACCCTTCAGTGTCTGAAATATGCAAAATGTTCTGTCTTCCAGATGAATTGTCCATGTGTTGTTAATGTCCCCTGTGAGCTTGACCTAATCAGAAAGTCTCATTTTTCTGCTCTTGGTCCATGCACCCAGACGTGTTTTGAGTGCTAGCATATTTTTAAATAACCTAAAACGTAAAGATGACTCGAGAGTACATACGTTTTAGCATTTCCATCAACCTGTGATGGGCAAGTGAGTTGTGTAACACGTACGAGTGCCTCCAGTCAAATCACCATTTGAGTCATGAACCTATTTAAAGTTCCTGGGTGGCCTTGTTTTTCTGTTTACCGGGTCTTAAAACGGTTGTCTTTATTTTTTAGAGCAGTTTTAATTTAAAGGTCATTAGAACAGTTGAGCAGAGAAACTGACATTTAGAAATTTAAAAGAAGAAGTGGAGGAAGTGTTGCATAAATTACTTATTTAACAAGATTCTAGTTAGACATGTTTTCTTTTTTTAATGTTTGTAAAGTTCAGCATGTAAAAGCTGAGCTCACCAGTTCTGTCAAAATTGAAGTCATGTGAAAATCAGGTGTTTCTGTCAGAATGGAGCAGCAGTTTGAACTGAAGGGTTGGTTGTCCTTGGTTTTTTTAGTTTACCCTGCTTTTGCTGAAATCTCTTTTGGTTTTTATCTTTGTGTGTTACAGTGGAAATTAGTTTATTTTAAAAGGGTAACATGACTTTAATGGAATTTGTTGTTTTGTCTAGCTCAAACACTGGTCATTCAGTTTGAAAACTGTGACCTTTGTGTGAACAAAATAGTTCAATGTCTGTTTTAGATCATTCCGAAAGTGATCCAGCTTGATAAGCTAATATTGGACAGACTGTGCCTTTGTCATTTTACTATACGTAGTCATAAATGTGCCAGAACATGGATCAGAAGCTAACTAACCTTTAAGATGTTTGATTCACACGCAAGAAAACCAAGGGCTGGTTGTTATTTTGGAGTGAAGAATGTATCGGAAGCTTGTTATTCATAATTTGATTTGATTTAATTTATATCCATGTGTTGAGTAACCAAGTCTACCAACTCCTCAACAGACGAGTTAGAAACAGGTTTAGAGAAGACGGTGGGTTTTAAACTTTCATTCCACTTCATAGATGCAATAATAAAATACAAGTTTGCTTAATTCTGACATACTTTCCACAGTGATGAGAAACAGAACAGTGTGTCAAGAGTTTAGTCATGTTTGTCTCTTGATATGAATATTTTAGCCAACACATTGTGGTTGTGCAAAATGTCCTGAAACTGATGAGAACAAATTATTGTTTGGTTTTTATAGTTAAAGCTTGTTGAACAGATAGTGTGATCACAAGTTATTGAATTGCATCTGACAAAGGTTATATTGCTCTTTATGGAGTATTAAACACCAAAGATGACAAACTGCGGTCAGATAATTTAGAGATTGAAATTAACAGAAAGTGGGTTAAAAATAATTGTAAGTAATGAGGAGAGACTTGTGGTACTCTTCACTAACTCATCACGCCCATTACTAATTCTGTTTTCATCTATTTCATCTTCTCTGCTTCCTCTTGCTTGACTAATTGTGATCACAACATTTTTGATAGCAGCTCAGCCTTATTGTCACCCGGTGCCTTTCTCTTTCACACACATGCTCAAACAAACAATCGTCAATCTCCTAACCCTTCGTCACTGCTATTTTTAGGTCTTGGAGCGATACAGAGAACTTCTACTCAAACGATCGCAGCATCCTGACGCTGTCGCCTATCGAGGCCAACCTCTGCTGACTCCCTTGGCCATGGACTTAAACACAGATCTGGGAGTGGGCATGCTACCACTCTGTTACAAATTATAGTTACACTCCTGTCCCCCACCACCATTTTATTAGTCTGTTTCAGTTCAAACTTAGTGCATTGTCTGTTAGATGTGATAATGTTTGGGATAAGGAGCTACAGGATTCATCTCAGTGCTGCAGCCTTCTTTATCTATCACTTTTTTAGTGTGCCTGATTACATCATTTTGTTTAGAAAGGCCAAGAAGAAAATCAGATTCTGGATTTGCAGCATTTTATGTTCAAAGATGCAATCGGCCCATGAGCAGGAAATGTCAGATTCCAAGTCTGCTAGTCCTGTAAAACAATCAGCAAACTCATTTTTTAAAGTTCTCAATAGTTCTATCTGTGTTCACTCATAAAGTTATTTATTTTTCTATAGGTCAGCTGCCAAACTTTGTTTTTTCATTTGGTAGGGAACGGACCTAAGTAGAGTTATCAGATTTTTCTCTATTTTTCTTACAGATGTTTGTTAAAGTCAGTCATCAGTCCTGTTTTACATATTGGACTGTAATGTGAACCAGTTTAAATGGTTTGACCAAAAAAAAAAAAGAATACAATTATGTAATTTATGTAGTAGCCCCATGAAGCTCAAAAGTGGGACAACAATTTGAAAAGATCTAAGAGGCATCAGCCATCAGTTAAAGCTAAACATCCAGTTGCTTCCAGTGCAGCCCCTACAGCTGCACTTATTTCTCATCCAGATGTAAAAAAAAAAAAAAAAAAAAAAAAAATGGACCTCTTACAATCCTGTAGCATCCAGAAGTTCTGCGAAGACCCACAACACGCTGAGTTGTATGTGGAACTCTATGTTGGTACCAAAGACCAAAGGATAAAGGCTAAAATTTAAAAGTGTTTTATATTGTGCCTGATTGTACAGATGCTAATATTGTTGACTTGTTTGTTTGTGCTGCTTTCTCGTCGTCTTGTTCAGGATTCTGTCTCCCCGGTGCAGAGCTCTGAAAGATGCCAGACATTTAAAAAGCCATACATTTTAAAGAGGTTATATTATTGAAAAATATTAATAGTGACGGTACTGCAGGTAGAAGTTGTTTGAGTCTGTTTTGTATTTGTAAATGCCTTTTCTCTATCAGCCTCATGACCAAAAGCCTCTCAGCATTACAGACCTTTGTGGCCAAGGATTATTTCAAGTAACAAGGCAGATATAATTTATATTGACATAAGATAATACAAATTAAAAAAAAAAAAAAAATCTGTTCACTAAAAGCTTTTGAAAACTATTTAATGAGGTAAACATTTGGACAAAGATGGATTTAATGTTGAGAAGCTTTTGTTGAATCCTGGCTGGTGTTTTTAGATCCAGACAGCAGAATGTCTATGTTGAGAAGATAAACATTATCTACCTTTAGTGAAGAGGAAAAGCAGAGCGTTTGCACAAGTCGCATATCAAAATTGCACTTCCTTTGCTGTCATTTCCTTTTTAAAAAAAAAAAAAAAAAGAAGTCATTTTCATTGTCATTGAACTCATTCGTCATGTTTTTGCTGTTGCATTTGTTTTTGCAGCGTGTGTTTCCTGCTGTCGATGTGTGTGTTGAAGTTTTTCTGTTGGTTAAAGCAGCTCTGTGTCCACATGCAGCCTAAAGGTCACATCAGAGTTATGAACACTTTGAGAAGAATCCAGAACGTTACAGATAAATGTATATTTTCACCAAGACAACCGTTTTAAACTTGACACATGCAGATATGAAGTTATGGGATGTATGTACCTGTTGCAAGATTAAAGATTTTCCACTGCAGCTCAAGACTGAATCGGTTATATTTTTACATGGAAGTTTGAATATTTTAAAGTACACTTTGTTTAAATATGCAACTTACTGTGCAAGTTTCTTGTTTGTTTAAATATCTTAACACAAGATTACAAATCTTTAAATATGTTTCTAGTTGGCTCATTTTTGTGGGAAGGCTGTTGTATGAAATATTCTAACATCATTTTTGTGATTATCGCGTTTATTTTGACTGAGGATTGAACCAAATTTGAGTCAAACTGGGAGCATGGCTTAGCTGCTGTTGAGTTGCATCATGGGTAATGTAGGAACCAGTCTTTGTGAAACAGCAGACCTGTAAATGGATCAATTTGATCAGTTGGTGTTGTACAATGTTGAAAATCTGACTTCTCAATGAATAAGGAGTAAATCACATAAGGATTAATACTATATTTTATGGGTGAATATGGAATTGCTTTTAGATTAAAAACAAAAAATATATATATAAAAAAAAAAAAACCTTGAATACTGTATACAGTATTGAAAGTTCTTCAACAAAGGCGTCAAATGTTCATTCATGGCACATCATCCAGATGCTATGAGACCACAAGTTTGATCACTGTTCTTTCTTTTTTTTTTTTTTTTTACAAAAACACATTTTTCAACAGGGACACTCATTTTTGAAGTTACAGATATTCAGGAACACGGTAGTTATTGAATATCTCTTAGAAATGAAACCAGTGATATTGATTTTTAAGATGGTTGTGATATTTCAGACACTGACTTCTAGTATTTAGTTGGTGTTTACAGTTTAAAATCAGGACCTATTGGCTTTCACCGCATTAAATGTAATTTTTATGTGCATGGTAAATTAAGAAATCTTTAATATACACCAGTTAATGCAACAAACTAATATAATTAACACTAAACTTTTAAAAACTACTGGAATCTACAGTTTCCATCTTGCGGCTCAGACGTATCTTATAAGATCGTCTTTCCCAGATCGTGTTCCTTTAAATCCTTTAGTTAAAATTTGGGTTAAAATTTTTTTGTTGCATGTACAACTTAATACCTAAATCAAAGACTTTTAATTTGTTTTGTTTTTTAACTTGTGCACAGACCCACTGTTACAGTGTCAAGGTTTTCAAGAATCTAACTGGCATGTATTCAGTATGAAGAAAAGTAAGCAATTTATGTTTTAAGAGTCAAACATGAACGTATTGTTAAACCTACAAGAATTGTGCCACTTCATTTAACATGGGTAATGATTTTTTTTTAATTTGTTGTGTTCTCTGAAGTTAAGGGCGGTGGTTGAGACCAGCTTGTGTCAGAAGAGCTATCCTGCATAAAACAAATGCCAAATCTTTCATGTGGGTGTTCTCGCAGTGGCGACACCTGGTGGTGGATGGGTTAAATGCAGAGACTAATTTCGTCATTATATGGAAACATACAGCTGATGACATTGTGTGACATTATTATTATAATCTGAAAGAAAAACAATTTTCTCGGTACTGTACTGTACAGTATTTTAATCACAGAAACACTTGTCTGTTCTGAGTCATTCAAAATAACAGCACTAAACATATCCAGAATTGGACGGTCTCAGTATTTGAGTATTTCATGTCATTAATGCTGTGACCTCTGAGTTTCTGCATGACAACTGGAGCAGATGGAAGAGTCCTTCCTGACTGAAGGCACATCAGACAGCCATGCAGAAACGCCTGCAGGGTCAGATCTGATGCCCCCTTGTGGTTAATTTATTGACCATTTTATTTAAAAAATAAGGTTTCCAGTATCTGATCACTTGGGTCTCCAATTTTACTCATTCTAAAGTCTAAATCCTAATTCTGACTCCAATCGGAATACATGTTGGCACCAAAATATTTTACCCAGATCCAGACTTTTTAGAGCACTGATGTCATCTGAGCAGCAGCTGGGATCAAATAAAGGGCCTCTGGGGTCCTTTAAATTTTTTTTTTTATTATTCAGCCACATAATTTAGATTTTGACTTAATATTTCATCACACCGCAACTCCTTATGTCATCCATCAGAAGAGCCATCTGAATTTAATTGGATACCTTGTTAGAAGACGTTCACTTCACATCTGCTGCTAAATCTGTCCCCGCAGCAGAGGTACTGTCTTCATATTAAAAAGGTCATACATGTCCAAACGCTGGCTGAAACAAAAAAAAAAAAAAAAATCAAACAACCTGCCCTTCATTTGTCCAAATACCAATCACTGACCTAACCTTCTGTCTGTAGCGATAACACAATAAAACCAAAGCTTTATTTTGAAAACCTATTTTGCCAGCAAACAAATGAAGCCTAACTAATTAAATGAAAGTTTCCTGATCAAATCAGCTGAACCGTGAGAGTCGAACTTAAAATGTCAACCTATCAGTTTTGTGCAGCGTGACGTCCTGTCATTCATCTCCCTGAGAGACACGAGGTGGAAGAACGTGTCACAGCTTTGTCCATGTTCTTTCTCCCATCTGTAAAACATGCTGCACCACAAAAACCTCTCTCATATCGCCCGTCTGTTGACTGAGATCAATGTCTTCCTCCTGTCTGTAAATCTGTCTTATAACTAAAGATCCTATTTACTAAATAAACACTTTTTTACACAAATGCACTTTGGGGTTTTTATTTAACTTTGAATGTGGAAGTTAAACGTTCACAGATGTTCCAGCTTTGAGTATTTATGTAAAGCAGGTTTGAAAAAAACAATGTAATGAATCTTAAATAGATGAGTTTAAATCTGATTTGACACAGAATCAGAAATGAAGTTTAATTGACTTAATGTTGTTTAATCATATACAGAAGTTTGTGGCACCGAAGATTATTTTGGTTTTTGCATGTGTTAAATGTTTTTAACTGTTCAATGTTTTTATAAAAATATAAAACACCAACAGTAATTAAACTTGCAAAAATAAATACAATCATAGGTAGTGTGATGAACATATTAAGATTTCATCTAAATTTATATTAAACCATGTTATTAGTAAGAACTGATGTGAACATCGGGTGAATACAGATGTAGTATTAAAAATCAAAGTTAAAAATTCAGTTATATGAAATGTGGACACTTAAACCCAATTTTACTCAACTTTGAGCAAACAACATTTTCTGTCAGACAATGTTACTTTGGCTTGAAATATTATTTCCACACAAAATGATCAAAATAACAAGTGCTCCGAGTCCTTCGTACTGAGACGCCACAAAATACAATGATGTAATTTTTAAGGTTTATTGGAAAGTGTTTCCAAAAACGGCATCTATCAGTTTGAATATTCACCCTTACGTCACTGTCGTTGTTGAGCAGATCAATAACTCGTTTATAAAACTTTACATTTTTTTTTAAACCTGTGAGCTGAGCAGGACACGTGTGTCAAACAAACCACAGAGGGATCACTGCAGAGCCACGCACCATCTTCACTCATTTTAATTCATAAAGTCTGCAAACAGATTTGTGACTAAAAGGCGTTATCGATTTAAAATTAACCACACAACTTAAACCTGAACACATCATGAGGCTGGATGTAGAGTAAAACCATTACTAAATTTAACAAGTCATTTTTTTTAAATCATCGACAAACGGTCCAGGACGTGAACACAGCTCAGTCTATAACGGCGCTCTGAGGAGAGTGATCTACTGCAGCTGCTCACATGTGACTCACATGTGACTCACGTGTCGTCTGTGTGATAATCATTTGTTGGCAGATTTAAAACAAGCAAACGTCTGTTGGCTCAGATCCCTCTGAGGCTTTTCTTCCAGGATTATTTTGGAGGATAAATCTGATCACATAACAACTGCATAAAAATATCTAGGCTGAGGACTGTCAAGTGTATTTGTAATACAATGATATATCATATACAGGTATATCCTTAATTTATGAGTTTGGTGTCAGTCTGGATAGAAAGAATGGACTGAAAAATCTTGATTTAAACTCGTCAAAATGTGTTATTTTTTAAGTACTGTACTTCCAAAATGAGATAATCACTTATTAATGTAAAACTAAATAGCTACTCCCAGCGTTGCACCGGTGAGGCAAATTTGAAAACATTATTTCACGTGTTAGCACATTTTTTATTACTAAATGTGCTTTACATTTTATTAAACCATTCTTTATTGTTCCACCTAAAACAGTATTTTTAGACTTTGCACACTAAGGAGGTGAAAAAGTTTCAATAGAAACAGAAAACTTTGTCGTTTTTAACCGGACAGTTTTGGCGTCTCCCATCACAGCTTGCGTTTTGCTGAAGGGAACAAAGGCAGGGGTAAATACTGGGAGTGAATCGAGACGTCAAACCGCCTCCAGCGCTGGAGCAGAGGAAGAAGAGCACGACTCGATGCAGTCGTGGTTTCAAATGTACATAATTTATCACTCGTGTCAGAAACTATTTGATGTATTTATTAAAACGTAACATTCAATTCATCAGTTTCTACATGAGACTGTCTGCTGCTCGACTCTGCAACGTTTCACATTCATTTATTAGTTTTTCATCGTTTAGAGTTAATTTAGTTACTTCTGTCCCAACTGATCCAGACTGACCCAAACTCACCAACCAGATTTCAACACATCAAAACACTCTTCCATTCTCCTCCTCCAGCTCCCCCGGTGTATTTCTTTGATTGCGGGTGAATCTTTTACTGGCTGCCCCCCTCCTCCTCCTCCTCCAGTTCAACCAAGGCTGCGTGGCGATTGGCCTGAGAGCCCTCGCTGAAGAAAACCTTCTTTATGACGCCTGACTTGGGCGCCCGGATCGTGTGCTGCAGAGACGAAAATCAGTGTCATTGCACACTCGGGAGTGTGTGAGGTGAGTGTTTGAGTGAGACTTCACCTCCATCTTCATGGCAATCATGACCATCAGCGGGTCTCCTGCAGTCACTTTGTCTCCAGCCTTCACCAGCACCTGAACACAATCAGCAGCCGCTTTAGTTCAAGAGGAAAAATTAAAAACATAACGTACAAGTCACAATCTCGTTTTTTTATTTTCAACTGAACCATGTTAAAATGTCGTTTCAGTTTGTTGACGTAAAGAAAATTTGGGGAAATGAATGTTTCCATGAGTCGATTTAATATTTGGCAACAAATTAACACCGTTCCTAAGAGCCAGATTGAAAAAGAGTTCAAGCATCTGTCTTTAAGGTTTGCTGGTAAAGTCACTGTCTCATCAATAAGTTGTTTAGAAACACGGCTGCAGAAGTTTCCTGCAATTTAACACCTGTAAATATTTCAAATGGTGGAGAACTAACAACTCCTGAGAGACAGAAGCCATCAGAACGGTTTCTCCTCCTTTTCTGAACTTCTTGGCAATTTCAGCCAACATCTTTAGTCGTCTGGAAAAGTAGCAACAGATAGGGACGTTTTATCTAATCTAACCTAATCTACCAACAGTGGAGCTGCATAACATTAGGAAAACTTACAAAGTTATTGTTTAATATTACAAATACTATATCAGTTGTGATAAACCCACATTTTCCTCACTCCTTGTGTCCATCTGACCTGTATCCAGGACAGGTTTGTGGGCCAGCACTTGGATAAATTACAAAAGCTCCGCATTTCCGCGTCTTTCTTAAAATAAATATTTATAATCTCCAAAATCCAACGACAAAACTAATGTAAAAGAAAGGAGACTCTACTCAGAGCTCCTCTGATGAATAAGCTCCTCACCTTTAAATAATATACTTCAGTATTTTTTTTTTTTTTTTTTTTGTGGATTTCTGTGGAGCTGCTAGGAATAGTCAGTGTCTTACCTGCAGTAGATGGCAGCCAGAGTGACTGTGTTTAAAGAAGTCAGCGTGAAAGAGTTAAGCTAACAGCTACTACAAAGAGGGGGCCTTTAAGAACAATTTCATGCCATTTACAATAACTCAAACCTAAAAAAAAAAGTACAGTATAGGTAGTCCCCGAGTTACGAACGAGTTCCGTTCCTACGCCCCGTTCGTAACCCGATTTTGCCGTAAGTCGGAGCGCT
>JARVLU010000803.1:6575337-6609968 GCA_031762415.1 Simpsonichthys santanae
GGAAAAGCAAATGCGCTTTTGTCTATGAATGTGAGCTCTTTACATTCATTTTTATTATACGTTCAGTGTGTGCTTCATGAAGATCCACGGCTTTCTGAACGTGCTCTGTTCAAATGTACCTCTTCTTTACAGAAAAGCATGTTGTTCCAGAGAGGGCTCCGTGCATGGGCTGCCCTCAGGAAATCCACGAGAACTCAGAGGATCTTAAAGTTCCCCTTTCTGCATCCATTTCCAACTTTAACTCCATGTCCAACTCGACCCACCTGTTCACCTTGCACAGCGTCGGCCATGCAACCAGACAGGTAGGGCGGGTGATGGATAATTACTAGATTTAATAATAATATTTTACTTAAAGGCACTTTTCATGGCACTCAGGGACACCATACAATGAAATACAATATGAAATGTTGTCACAGTGGAGGTGAATGGACTAAAGGATCAAACTTATTTACAGTGAATAAATAAGGAGTCACTACAGGTGGAACACACTGAAATCCCTGGAAGGGAAGGAGAAGTGGTCAGGGATCTTGAGAGGAGCAATAATGTTGTAGTTCAGGTTTTCTGTCTTGCAGCGTGTCAGTAGGAGGGCAGCGCAGAGAGGAGGGTCGAGGAATCCAAGTCCAGGAGGTTCACTGAGGAGCACACAGGTGGAGCGTAGAGGCGAATGGTAGGAAGGTGGAGGAGGAGCTGGGGAGGATCCACGAAGGAGGGCTCTGTACTCACAGGTGTAGAAGTCAAGGTCCACAGGACAGTTCGTTAGATCCAGGACAGAAGGAGCAGGAAGCAGGTTCTGTGAAATCACGAGGAGAACACAAGGTAAGATTATAGACCAAGGAATATTAAACAAAGAGGCAGAAAGCACAAAAACCATTAGCTAAGTAACTGGATGAAGCACTTCTGCAGCTGCTTATATTCCTGGAGGTATTAGTGGGATGACTGTAAACTGTGGCTTGTTGGCTCCACCTCTGGAACCAGGAACATGTGGAAGGAACTGGAAACCCCACAAATGTAATAAAAACATAAAAAATAATACAACAAATGAATGGAGATTGTGGGAGAGATTTTGAGTTCCTGAGGAGGGGGTGCTGAATGACTGAATGTTCTTGAGCTCATAGTGGTCAGATCAACAGGCGGTTGGGTGAGCTGGGTGGAGGAGGAGGACCTGAGAGCGTAGGTGGATGTATTATCGGGCTGAGATGGGGTAGAGGTAGGGCAGCCGACTTGGGACCAGAAAATCACAGTTCGACTCCCAGTCATTCCCACATGCTGTGGTGTCTCTGAGCAAGATATCTAATCCTTAATTGCTCCCCAGGCACTCATAGCTGGCCACTGCTCCTCCTGGGTGTATCTCGCAAGTGATGGGTTAAATGCTGAGAACCAATTTCACCATTGTATGGGAACATACCATGATGACAATCTCAGACTTCCCTTCCCCTAATGTTAATGTGAAGAAGTTCTGTGAGACACTGAGGGGTGAGGTTGTTGAGGGCTTTGAAGGTGAGGAGCAGGATTTTTTTAGGAAATACAAAGTTTAATGGGGAACCAGTGAAGACAGGGGCTACATGCTGGTGGAAGGGGTTCTGGAAATCATGCAGTTGGCTCATTTTTGGACCAGTTTATGGATGGATTTTGTAGGTAAACCAAAAAGGATGTGACCAGAGTGCACCAAAATATGTTCAAGTACCGGTGGGTGAGAGGGATGGACGGAGATGAGCAACGTTACAGAGGTGGAGACTGAACGAGCAATATTACCAATATGGGATTTAAATGAGAACATGTCTAGGATGACCCCCAGATCTGGGGGTATGGGAACACTGAGGTGTTGTCGAATGGAAAAGTTGCTGGTTTTTGCAAATGTGGATTTAGTGCCATGCAACGAGAAGTTCTGTTTTTTCACTATTTAGTTTGAGGAAGTTGCTCGTGAACCAGGATTTGATATCATAAAGGCAGAGAGTGAGGTAATGGTAATGGGAGGTAATGGGTGGGGGTGGTGGACATATTGAACCATTTTTCACCCACTGAACAGTGAAATTGGATATTATGAAGATAACATATGGATGGATAATTTGTCCCTAGGTGTGAGTGAGAGTGCAAATGGTTGTTTGTCGCGTTTGCCTCCATGTGAACCTGTGATGGACTTGCGACCTATCCAGGGTGTCCCCCGCCTCTCGCACAGTGATGGCTGGATATGGGCACCAGTGACCCCCATGACCTGAAAAAGAATAAGCAGGTAAAGATAATGGATGGAAGGATGGATCTTTTCAAAAGATATTGCCAAGTGGAAAAAGGTAGATGATAAAAAGGAGAGGGCCAAGGACAGAACTTTGTGGAACACCGGAACAGAGAAGGGACAGGAAAATAGTTTTTAACAAACTGTGTGCAGTCAGAAAGGTATGAAATAAACCAGTTAAGGGCTCTTTTACTCAAATACCAATGCGAAAGTCTGTCATTGAGGATGGTGTGTGAGATGGTGTTAAAGGTGACACTTAAATCAAGGAGGATGAGGATTAAGATAAGTACAGAGTCAACAGCAGTGAGGAGGTCATTATAGATTTTGTTAAGAGCCGTTTCTGTGTAGAGAAGTGGGTGGAAGCTAGATTGGAATTGTTTGTATAGATTATTGTTGGAGTGGTGGTCATGGTTCTGGGAATCAACTGTTTTTACTAGAAATTTAGAAAGAAACGAGAGATTGGATTGGTCGAAGGCTATTGAAGCCACTGAGGTCTGATCTGGATTTCTTGAGGAAAGGTGTTACTTCTGCTGTTTTAAGAAATGATGGGACAGTACCAGAGATGAGAGAGGAATGAACAGTTCCTGTTATTATTGGGGTATGGGAGAGAACAGAGGCTTCAACAAGTGTAGTTGGACAGGGATCAAGTTGACAGGTGGATGGCTTTAATTAATGTTCGGATCAGGTGGGATATTTCTGCATGTGAAGAAATTGTGAAGCTCAAGAGTTAGTGGGAGGGTGGGGGACACGGGATAGAAAAACAGGGATGGGCAGGTTACACACAATGTAAGTGGGTAGATGCTGGTGGATACTGGCAATCTCATTATTGAAAAATGTCACAATAAAGTAACAGTTATTGGCAGAGTCGAAGTGAGGGGGGAATTTGGTGGAAGAAGTGTTTTGTTTGCCAATGAGAAAAGTGTCTTTCCATCACCTGTACTGATAAAATTTGTGTAACAGTGATTTGGCACCCTGCTGACAGGGTGTTCTTGCAGCGGAGAACATGGGCAGAGTACACGTCTTTGTGAATTGTGAGTCGTGTTCTTGTGTAAAAGTGTTCAAGATGTCGTCCTCTGGCCTTCAAATGGCGAAGTTCAAGCGTGGTTCATTTTACTGCTTTATACATTGTTTCTGCAGGTGATTGCAGGTTTCAGGTTCAAGATAAGATTTGATATGAAGAAGACCATCTGCGCCAAGGACGAACACAAAGATCTGAACGACCTGTGTGTTCCCAATGAAGAGAACCCGGTAAATACAGATTCAACACGTATCTGAATGAATATAAAACAGCTGAATTGAAGTGGTTATTATTTTATTTGTGTTTCAGGAGTTTGTTAATTGCAACGCTACTGTGGATATGGCACCATGGAGATTTGAGCAGCCTGAGGCTCATACACAATGTGAGTCAGGTACACTGCCTCCAATGGTGAGTGATATTTTATACAACAGCCAGAAACTTTATTTTCATTTCAAAACAAGCAAAATGCTACATGGAAATTAATATTTTCTAAAATAAACTAAAGCGCTTCTGTGTCAAAAATAAACCACGTACTGCCAATCTCCTGTAAGGACTTGTATGTACTCATTCATCTGCATGCTTACCGGTGATCCTTTCTCTTTAGACGATTCTCAGGCGCCGTCCTCCTGGCTGGTCTCCCCTCAGGACCGCTCCAAGCCCTTCACCTTCAACATTACTTCCAGAGATGCTGTCAGGTCCCAATGCTACAGCAAAAGAAGAATCGTCTGAGGAGGACATCACAGCCTCCAGCCCATCAGTCGCTCCTGTGAATGACCACCCTTTCCACTGCCCATCTAAACCATGGAAACCTTTCATACGGGTTCATGAACCAGCAGCGCCAAATGCAAACACACAGCCGTCAGTAGAGGGAACCTTCAGTGATACAGACCTGCTGTCAACTTAATTACCGTATATTAAGTCATAACATTTATATTCAGAAATCTCATCTGTTACAGCTACAGATTTTTTAAGTCTTTGTCTTGCACACTAGTCCTGTATGCAGGAATATACAGTTATACATATTTTTTCAAAGGAGCATATTCTGTAATGTTATCCAGATGAAATGTCGTATACCGTACATGCAAGATATATGTAAAAAGAAAAACATGCAAACTAAAACGCGTTGAATTTGTTTTGGCTCTAAAGACTGAAAACAAAACTAAATTTCTAGATTTTCATGTTCGTTATACAATTTTGTGTGTGTGTGTGTGCGCGCGTGCATGAATCTAAAAAATAGGTTTTCTCAAGGATGGAGAAAGGACACCAGAAATCTTATAATAAAAGTAAAACCAAGGTCACCTCAAATCAATAGAGGTACAAAACTTTAATCTTCCATAAAAAGTATTTATTTAACACAGTTATCATATTTTTTAAAGACTCTAATCAAAATCACTAAAGGCTGAAGCAAAATAAGGTAAAACATGTTTCAACCTCAGGAGTGGTGCTGTTTGACTCTTGGCGACTAAATTACTTAAATTTCTATTTTTCTTAAAAGTTCATCCTTTAAATGAGAAAACTTGATGCTTTGAACCAACGTACGAAACTTTGGAGAAACACTTGCAAACGTCTAAAGCTCAAACTAAGGTTGTTTGTGTAAAACTTAAAGTGGTGCTGGGGTGGGGGCAGAGCAAGAGCGAACAATCATTAAGTGAATGATTAACAAATTTTATTTGTACATCTTCACAGAACACAGATGACCAGTCAGTCAGGATAAATAAATCCCAACTCTGACCAGTGAAGCAAAACACGTTCATTTTAGAAAAATATGCAGGTTACATGTACTAGACAGAGAGCAAAATTAAGGCATTGTTTAATAAACATATGAATGGATGCTAAGGGGAAAAATAAAATAGATCATAAGAGGAATATTGATTAACCCTTATTTCCATCCACAAAATGCAAGTACAGTATGTTTGATAAAAAAAATAATACATTGGCCAAACATTTCACATTCAGTTGTAGTTCCTGGCAGCACTGTGCATTAATAAATGTATCAGTAATGCAGTGTCATATAGAAAACTGAATGTTTCAAAACACTAATCCACAGATTTTATTATATTTCAGGGAATTTGAGCCATACAAGAGATCTATAATTGAATAACAAATGTTGAATAAATTGCTTTCTGATATTTCCTTAATTTGATTTGATTTTGATGTTTATTTATTCATTAAAAAAAAAAAAAAACGATACAAAGCAGTTTCATCAGATACAAAAATGACCCAAAATGACCCAAATGACCCAAAATTAAACGTTTTTTTCTGCAATCGAGTTCAAATCGCTTGGCATTTAGTCTGTTCACAACACATTTTACAGTTCAGTGCATTTAAAAAGCATAAAACACAGTTCAAAACAGTAAAAGGATAAAAAAAAATATGGTACATATCAAGGCTCATATTTGTGCATGTGGACAAACTTAATCCCTGGCTTTTAAGTAAATGAACAGGAACTGAGACATTTTAGTCCAAGTTACAAACTTTAAAAAAAGATGATATTCTATGCATAAATATTGTTCAAAATTTGTGATTATAGTCAGATTCAGAAACTTAATATGCAGGGGGATATTCTCTATCATTTGAACATCTTCAAATCAACCTTTTTATTCAATTTACAGTGTAATTTTATCTCCTACGGACTCTTTATCCTCACATTCAAGCTGGAAGTGCAATTATGAGCCAGAGTCATCGGTTTTAAGTCTTGAGATAATTAAAAAGAAAAAAAAAAGATGAGTCAGAACTATTTATTTATTGGATGTAAGTTATTTTGTCTCACACACCATTATGTCAGTTGATCTTAAAAAATTGGCTTTAGCACAACCTTAGTTTTTAAGGTGGAGTTGACACAATTCTGGACTTTAGTATCCGTAACATTCACTACTGGTGTGAAACAACTTGTGCACCATGATGTTTCAGCCATCAGTGCTTCCATACAGTACAATTTATAAACACTTGCACAATTAGTCCTGAAACAAACAAACAAACAAAAAAAGCATCCTCAACATCTCCATTTCAAAATAACAAAAAAAAAGATGCATTTCCAATTCATGAAAATTCAAGTAAAAAAAGCGTATGAAAAGTCTTCAGTTTCACTCATTTATATTTTTCTACAAACACTAACCTTTTTTTTTAATTCCCAGGCACAAACATGCCAGGAGAGAAATTTACAAAACACTTAAAGATCCCATTACAACCATGATCGCCAGTGTTGTCCCACTGACTTATGGACGTACACAGTGTGGCTTTTCATTGGGACCGGCCAATGAAGCTCTGCAGCCTGACCACATAATGCATGTGGACACACACGAACACACACATACGGAGGATGGGACTTGAACAAAAAAAAGGTTTAATACTCAGGTGTTAAAGAAAAAATAAATCTGTAACTGTACAGACAAACCTTTTAATGCTGCTTCCAATTTTTACACCACACATTATTTACGCTGCTTGAGAAACATGCACACGAGACAAACTTTCTTCTCCTGGACAAAAAAAGGCATTTAGATTTTTTTTAATGCATATACAGTACTAACATTTTTTTTTTTGTAAGTATGTATGTATCCAACATACCATTTCTTCCTAAATAATAGTTTGCAGCTCAACGCCTGCAATGTTTCCTGTGGCACTGTGTCTGACTTGGCAACAACAACAAAACAAACAAAAACCAGTTTAAAAACCAGAGGATGAGTGCCCATATGGTTCATACAAGACATTAAATACATTCAGGTCAATAATGTTGCGCTGAAATGACATCACACACGTGCGTCACAAAAATAACTTTGGCCTCTCAGTACAATCAGATGGACAGGTGAAGGACAGACTTAATTAACAGACAGCTTTACTTTCACATTGTAGGATAAAAAAAAAAAAAAAAGAAAATTATAATTACGCTGACAACGTTGGGTACTCGTGAAGATGCACTAAGGCAAGAAATATGCTACTTTATCTCCTCAGTGTACTGTGTGGTTTTTAGTTCATCTGATGAAGATGCTTGCAGTCATCTGCTGTATCACATTTAACATCAGAAACAGGCTGATGTTAAATAAACTTTACCTCATATTAGCTATTCAGATAATACTTTTATTCCAAATATGTATAAAAATAATCAAATTTTATTTTACATCAAAATTCCCTTTTGGCCACATATCACAAATTAAAATGGCTTAATTGACTCGTTATAGTGACGAGTAATTATGTCTCATATATTATCTTCAACACTGAAGTGGGGTTTTATAAATTTGTTATCACTTTTTTTTCTTGCCTTCTAAATTACCAACACAGATCATGGAGGTTTATGTGGAAAATAATCACATTGTTATTCTGTTGTCCAGTAAATTAGGATTTAATTGCTCTCATGAAAGCTGATGGAACTGAAATATACAGTAATCGTCACGTTTTTGCACAAGGAAAATGCTCAAGCAATTTATCTGGGAAAATAATTGAAAAAAGAAATGTCAGGACTTTAAAAAAAAGTAGTGTAGGGACTTTGATTTTACTTGGCTGACTGGAAATACTGAAAGGATTTAAAAATATATATCAATAAAGGCCCATTTTCTTTTTTCATTAATCAGTCTTATAGATTTGTTTGCATCTGGCAATATCTGTCAGAAATACAAACACCAATACAGACAAATCTACTTTTTGACTTGATAGCCATGATTAGCTTGCTTTCATTTGCAGACAATTAAGCTCCACAAATGCAGAGCTGTAACATCAAGACATTTTGTTTGGAGGAAGACATGGCATTCCCGTGCGCCCCACACTGCCTTTGAAAGAAACAAGAGGTTTACTGTAGGTCCTGTTGCACAGAAAATCTAAAACCGTTTCAGTCGTTCATGTTTGCTTCACCAAATAAATGACTCAGAGCAGAGTTTAAACAAGCCCCAATAACACAAGTTCGGCTACGACAAAGGCTAAATTAAAGGCTTACCTATAAAGTGACAAGCAAAAACAAAGGCAACAGCAGCCAGAGTTAAACTCGTATCAGAACACAGGGGGTCAGCAGTTTCACTCGTGGTTGTCGGAAGAAGCTGTAAAAACAAACACAAAACTAAAAAAAAACGCCTTAAATGTTCACATAAACACAAAAATGCAAACATATTTACATAAACAATAGATTTTGAATATAATCTTTTGCTTTTGTTCAGACCAAAAAAAAGTACATAAATTTAATATAATAAATCTGTATAATTCTCTATTTTTAAGTGCAGTTTTTGATAAAGAGGCATCATCGTCCAGAAATCAATGCAGAGTCTAACGCCACCAGTGTTTCCGAAGGTGCCGATTTGGTGAGGCTGTGGGAGACAGAAGAACTGCTCAAAATCCATCTCTGCAGGTTTTCAGCCTTTACAAAAAAAAAAAAGTCGAGGCCAAATCTTCTCTGAAGGTCGTCTTCACACGGATGATGGAAGACGTCACAAAAGCTCGCAAACCAAATCAGAGTGACAGGTGTGTTACGTAAAACAACTTGGACTGTTCCTTGTTCCCTTCAGCTTCTCGGACATGACATTGAGCAAATGTGCAGCACATAAATGACTGAATTGCAAATTAAATTTGCTTTGTAGCATCAATAATACCTTGGCAGATGAGGCTTCTCTGAGCATTGTTTTTGTTTCAGGAGCAGCAAAGTAAGGGACTGGCTGTAACGTGGTTTTTCAAGTTGTAGGTAAAAGGAAAAAAAAAAAAAAGCATCCAGGTTTCATCCTTTTTCAAAGGATCAGGAAGAAATTACTCTAATTTAGACTCCAACACAAGTGGTGGATAGTAAAGGCATTGTTAGGATCTTGCAGGAAAATAGACTATAACAACAAATACGCCACAGAAAATGTAAAAAAATATCAGGAACCATGTTCCAAAAAGAAAAAAGTGCTTCAAAATGAAGAGGTGAACTATAGATAGTGAGTGTGTGTATTTGCTGTGGAGGAAATACGGTTCCTTGTTTCTTCTGGCTGAGTATAGTAAGTCTCCATGTTGGAACCAAACGATTCTGTTGGAGTTTGAGGAATTAGTTTAGTGCGTGTTGCCGAATTGTGTGGAAAATCCAGTCCATCTTGGTGGTCCACCCTCCATGGTGAGCATCGTTCATCTGTTTCATAAAATAGTCCAATGCCTCCTGCATCACACCAGAAATAAAAAAAAGATGCAATATAGTAAAACATTTGCATGGATTTAAAAAAAAACAAAACAAAAAAAGACCATTCACCTGTTCACTCTTCTCTAGAGCCAGCGTTTTTCGGATGTAAGCGATGTCGTCAAACGATTGTAGCTCAGGCATGCCAGAGCCGAGCATCATGGAGAACAAGTTGATGAAAAGGTTGGCATGTTGGCGAATGGCCAGGTACGCTTTGTAACACATCTCCTGGAACCTGGAGGACGAAGGTGAATGCGGTTTAAACAAAACCGTTCCACACGGTTTGATAAGTATAAAGCACTGCAGGTCAGACGACAGTTTTAAACAAACGGGGACAAAGAAACAGATTCCTTCAACTGCGAGTTCATCCGTTTAACTTCTAGTCTATCTGAGCAAGATTTAAGAATTATAAACACCATGTCAACATATGACAATACAATTGCCATACATTAATTAGTCAGTGTTTTCTGCAGGTTTTAGCAGCGGTAAGTTTGTTTTCATTAAAAAACTGAAGCATGCAATAGGCACAACTAGATCACAACGTTGTCACGCTGAAGTTTCCTACAATTTATTTAAATCATCACTTAATCATTTTATCTACGGTAGTTGAAATTAAATAAAAATGTATTAGTACTTGGTAACAGCAAGAAGGGAAATAAATTTATTTTAAGTGATTGGCAATTTATTTTTTAATGATGCAGCAAAAGAAACAGACACTCTGGCTCTTAGCGGTGTGCAGCAGTGAGTATTTTAATAACAAATATCACATAATTTGAACTGTGCGGTAAATTTTAATATTCAGTTTGACTTGCCATGGCACCAATATACTAAGAAACTTTTTTTAAACTAAAAAATTTATGCATCATCACCCAAATAATTATTTCTAATGAAAATCCATAACTTCTGGTTAGTCACTTCAGAAAGGTCTACAGTAACAAACTTTTGATATGGTACTCTAACAAGGTTGGCTCTCTGGACAGATTATTCTTGTTAGATTGATCTACCTGGATTATTGATAATGCATCAGGAAATGTTGATATGGCAGATACCCACTTCATCATTTTCTATATAACTTAAGAAAAGGGCTTAAGTGAGGAGAGGGAGAAAAGTATGGGTAGTAATAAAATGCTGAAGCACCTTTCAAACTCTTTGGTCTTTGCGCACTCCTGGGATCCCTTGCTGATCACGATGAGGAAGTCTTGTGTCAGTACAAAGGGCACCCGTTCTCTCTTGTAGCCAAATTTCTTTTTCTTATGATCCAGGAAATGTCCAAAATCTATATGAAACAACTGACAAAAAGCAAAGCAGAATAGGACAAAAAAAAGAGGACGTCAGCTCAACTTCAAAGATCAGATTATGAATAAGTTTGTATTTATAGAAACGTCACCTGAAATATAATAATAAAACAGTTATTGCGTAATATAAATAAGTATGTTCAAATAAATCAACACATACTAAAACATTTTTGACCATTTTTTTAATCGCATGAAGGTGGGTGCCTTCAGAATAATGTTTGAACACTGATCCTGTAAATCACAAATGTATTCAAACAGATAATGTATTAATGGATTTAATCTATGATTGTTTTATTTAAAACAAACATTTTGCAGTTTAATTCATTCCTTGAGCTGTGTTGTGTGTACCTGCCCATCATCTTTGACCATAATGTTGCTGTTGTGCCTGTCTCCTATCCCCAGGATAAATGTAGCTACACAGTAGCCAGCACAGGACCTTGTGAACAGATCCACAGCCATGTCATACCTGCACATACACAAAAAATACACCAAAAGATGTTCTGACTGTAAGAACTGATACAGCTAATTCTGGATTTGAAAACTAAATTAGAATTGTATAAATGTTAATAAAAAAATGTAAGCAAAGCAACACAAAAAAAAAAAAAAAACCTAGCTTGAAAATTTCCCTAAATTACTGTATTTATAATCTCACATGTACGGTACCTATAATTGACAAAAATCTATATATTTTGCTTTTTTCACCAGAAAGGAACTCACATCTCTCCCTTGTTCTTGTCCTTGAGCCACTGATGCAGAGTATTTGAGTTGAACTGCAGGGCTCCTTTCAGACCTCCTTTACACTGAATCTGCATGATGGTGTGGGAGTTTCGAACTACCTCTATAAGACCTACACAGTCTCCCAGTGACAGACAGCCATAGGGCAACATTCTGCAAAAACACAAAGAATACTTTCTTAATCCAGAGTAGTGCAAAAAAGATTAGGGACTAAAGAATCAGATGGATACACACAAAAAAATAAAACAAAGTGAAGGTACTACCGTAGGTCCAGTCCCTGATTCTGCCAAATGTTCTCCATGATTTTAATTATCTGCAATGTCAACATATCCTGGCGCAAATCTAAAATACACAAAATGATTGTTATTTACACACCAAGATTTAAACAAATAAATAAAAAAAAAGTTCCTGTAATTGTAAAAGATAACTACTTTGCTGTAAAGTTTTTACAGGACCGCATCAATTTGTGTCAGCAATTATGAATATGGAATAAGCAAAAAACATCTAACACAGTTTGTCAGAACAAAAAATATTAAAGGTTCCTCAAAATTGTAAAATCTGTAATATTTGTAAAAGCTTTTATTTTTGTCTATTGTAAACTTCAGATGTGGTGTTACGCAATTATAGCCGTTTACTGATAAACATTCTCTTATGCTTGTAAATTTTATTTACATTTTAATTATGCATCACAATGTATCAGATACTAGAACATTTGCAGTAGGTTGTATAAGAATGTAATCAAAGTAAATACATGCAGTTTTTGATTTGTTGTTGCAGGTTGACTTCTAGAAGAGATTGAAACAGGGTTTAGGGTGTGTGTTACTTTGTTGAAATCTTACCATCTCCGTTTTTGAAGATGAGCTCATTGTTTTGAAAAAGTAATTCAGACATGATGTCAGGATTCTCCCAGTTAAGCCACAATGGCCTCTTTGCTGATGACATGATTCTGCATTCATCTAACCTGAGCACAAACAAAATTAAACAAGTAAATAAATAAATAAATCAAATTTTACAAAATCAAACTAATACATAAGAACTCGTTCTGTTCAGTTAATGACCTCAGATTTCCCAGTTGATGTGCAGGGTTGAGAGGAGATGTGAAGTTCTGCAGAGCATCCATGTAATCTGGTCTCTTCATTTGTTCCACAAGAAACCGCATCTGGACCTTTACAAGCCAGATAAAAATGAAAGTGTAAACATGACACATTGTGAGTGTGACTGAAGCTATAAGATGTATAATAAAAATAAAAGTTAAGGAAATGATCCAACAAATAAAAAAAAAAAAAAATAATAAAATCAAGCACAAGCTCCTCAGGCATCAACTATACACTTTTAAACTATAAAAAAAACAACAAATTAAAACAGTACGTCTCACATAGTTACACTGCACTTTTAATATAGACATGAAAATAACTTGTGCTTCCAACTTACTTTTTGCGTTTCATCCTTTTTTTCCTGTTTGAGGATGTCAGTGAGGTTGATGAGCTTCTCCATGGCCTCTACCTGCCTGCTCAGGTGTTTGAGGTACATGCCACAGGCTCGGCAGTAAGCTTCCAAAAGGAGCCCAAACCTCTGGCTCACAGTTTTATTGTGCATCTCTGACCTATGAATGACACACAGTGAAGTATAGAGCAGCGCTAGATGCAGATAAAGGCTAAATCATGCGTTGCAGAGAATAATGGAGTGACTCACTTTAGATGCCAGAAGAAAAAATGTCCTATTCTTTGATTGGTCAGGGCTTTTTTGAGGAGAAAACGAGCCAGCGGATTGTCGAGATACTGCTCATATTTTAATACCTGCAAGAAAGATGCACAAAGGTGACTGTCATTTAATAAACAAGAACACTTGGCTCCTGTGACTTTAAAGAAGTAGAAGCCTCATTTTGAGTGATAAACATAGGAACTTAGGACATCACAGTTTTTAGTACTCATTTATACGTAGGTCCTGCTTCAGTGAAGAAACACAGAAACGCATCACTGGTAACAGTGAGTAAGACTGGCTACATGGTTTCCATGTCCGCAAACCACATTCCTTCTAAAGTTTCAACTGTTGTCCAATTATTCATTGTTAAGGTGTGGATAACAGTAAAGATCCAGATGGTTGTTCTGCAAGCCGTCTGCTCTGTCTGGGGTGCTTTTTCTGAAAGAGAGACTGATCCAGGGACAGAAATAATAGAAGCACTTGTTTATGTAGCAGGTAAATGAACGAGGTCAACCAATGAGGGTTTGAGAGAGCACCACAGAGTGAGAAAATGTGAAATTGCTTACCGGTAAACTATGAAAAGCTGAGTGCACTTTATTGAAACAATAGTAAAATTCAGACTTTACTTTACCCTATATTTGACTAACACCAACCTGTACAAGCTGGATGAGGTACTGGGACAGTTTATCATCAGTCAAGTATTTTTCTAGGCAGCGGACAGCAAAGTGCCTGACCATAGGGTCTGGATAATTACAATCCAACAGCTCCATGGCCTGCTCCGGACGGATAGAAGGCCATTCCTTCAACAGGCAATACATCTGGCAGGCAAAAATAATCATGAATTAATCTGCTTCAGAAATTTACTGCTTCTATGCACATAAATTTTACACAACAAATTATAAAAATACGGTACTATAAAAAGCTTTCAAAACTATAAAGTTAAAACAGACAGGTTTGCACTTCTTTTTGAAGATGACATAAGTGTAAAAAAAAAAAAAAAAAGTATGAACACTGGAAAATTTTCTAAAATGCAGACTGTAATTCAACAAATTACACCTTTATTTAAAAGACATACAAACAAAATGCATTTTTCAATTTTTATTGGCATTTCATTGCATTTATAAAATATAACTAAATCAGAAATTGATGACAACACTTTAATAAGAAATAGGCAGGGGATATTAAGAAAAAAAATTACATCACAGATGATAAATTAATTAAATTAAACCAAATTGGCATATTTACAATTTAAGGTTCGTTGCATTTTAGAAACTGTTCCAAATGTTCTGCAAATAAGGTGAGCAATCAGTTTAAAATGTGTGCAATAAATGTTATGGATGATAAATCTTTAAAACAATGTACATGTATAAAATATTACCTGTGCTACTTCATCTCTGGAGTTCCATTTGACTGCAAGAAGAATCTTGGGAAGAATTTCAGGGATGTTCATGCAGTAGTGTCTACAAGAGGAAGAAAAAGTAATTCTTACAGAATTGTTTTTACTTTATAGATTTACGATCAATAAAGTTATAGATTATGTGGTTAATTACTGCATACCATACCTGTGTCTCCAGAGAAAATCTTTTTCCTGCTCAGTGATTTCCGACAGGGGGTCCCGGTTACTCAGCTGTCTCAGCTGCTCAGAGTCACTCTCTGTCAGGGCGTGATCTCTGGCCACACGATTGCTCTAAAACCCAACAGAAGTCAAATATTCTGAGACACTTCAGTGTTATATTACCACCAATAAACACAACACTTGCTGTCATTATTAAGCTGGAGATAAAACAGTTAACAAACTCAACACAAACAAAGAAAACAAATAAAAGCACAACTTCATGCCAGTCATTATAGAGAAGGTTAGACACAACAAGCAATACAACTAAAAATAATTGTTTAGTACTTCTAAGATAAATATGAATGTGTTATGTGGAAAAAAAACGCTCCATTAACTCCATTCCACTAACACTAAAAAGCAAAAACAAGCTAATGGTCTGTATGAAAATTGTTACTCCAGACTGAATCTATGGTTGAGACAAGTAAAATAATACATTTTTAGCAAGGTTAAATAAACATTACTGTCACACACTGCAAGATGGCTCCTCTTCACATTTAACACACAACACAAAATGCTCAGCACTAGGCCTGTCACGATTACACATTTTGCTGGGCTATCTCAAAAATTATTGCGATAAACGATAATAGTGTTTGAAATTTGACAATAAGTAATTTTCAAATTTAAGAAGAAATACTGTATTGGTTGATTTGTTTTGAGTGTAGTACCTTTTCTGACCACTGGATGGCAGTATAAGACTGTTTGAACAGAAAGATGGATAGTAAAGGAGCAAGCAGCGCTTCTCTTTAGAAAAATGGGAGGGAGGCCCCTTGACATGACATGCGCTGTCTCTCCTTCCTTTTTTTCAGTTCCCAAAATGGCGGAAGCTCGGTGTGATTCGAGCTCTTTAGCATAGCATTTTCCCCACACAAAGCTTTTAATTTAAAAAAAAAAAAAAATCAGTAAAAAAGTTCTCAGCTTCTTTTTGCAGAGAAAAACAAATTTTTACTCGAAGGCACAGGTTTCAACTGTGAATTTTGGAACTTCAACAGAGGGCTTCATCAGTATGAAGCCCTCTGGAGTGAGGGTGAAACGTTTCTATTAAAAATAAACTGTCCAGATGACCCGATTGAGAATTATCGGATTTGGTACCTGGATTATTGAGCATGAACTTTCATGCCAGTGCAACTAAGTCTTTATAAAACAAATCCTATGTATTTACTCGGTGCAAAGCTTCCAAACCACAGGAGCTCTCCTTTTGACTGAAAACATCTGAGGCTACAGCCCAGTCGGTTTAGGTTTAACCACCACAATGATCAACAAATTTATCAATAATAGTGATTTTAAAAAACTGATTCAAAGCTGCTTTTCTTCATTTCAAACGTGTACTTCAGTAGATCAAAACATAAATGTGGGGATACGGACTAGGTGGTTGCAAAGTAGGTCAACAAAGGTATTGTGTGGGTAGAGGTGGGCAACAGAAGAACGTGCACGACCTAGTTCTGCAAGCCGTGCACTCAAAACTTTTAAGTTTTTTAAATTTTGCTGCGCAAAAAGTGGCTGCACAGTTTGTTAGTTGCCTGGTCACAAACACACACAAATTGCAACCTGTCTCACCTGCCCTGAGAGGTTGTAGTTAAACCCCAGTTCCCTGGAGATGGTCCAGTTTGCATGATCTTCTACTGCGTTCATATCTGGATATTTGACAGGACTGCTAAAGTGGTCAAACTCCAGCTCAAGACACGGTGTTTCCTAAACAAACATTACATACATGCTCACAAAAACACTTTCAAGCTTTTTTATGACACACGTGTTTTTTTTTTTTTTTTATAAGATCAGAAATATTACAACCTTATTGGGATTGGAACCAGTGACTCCTATAGGGTTGAGAAGGTCTTCAAGACCATGAGGGACGGGCCACAGATTCAGAGCCATCTTGTTGGCCACCAGAGTGTGAGTGTAATCAAACAGATTGATGTTACCCCAAGCTAGAGGGCAGTGTTCCTGGGAAACAAAACACAAACAATGACGGTAAATACATACAAATCTCAAAGTTTTAATGGGAAAGAATGCAAGAGTATCATCGTTTCCGAATGTCACAGACAGAATGTTGCTCAGTGCATAACTATGATGACGCAGCTGCAATAACCAACCTTAAAAAGTGTAGCCACATTTTAAAGTAATGTGAATTTATGATACAATTTTATGATCAAGTTAATCAAACCTACCAATAACATATCAATTGCCAAGGTCTTTTTCACAAAAGGTTAGTGATGTACCCATGCGACAAAAAGCATCAGACTGAATTACGTACAGCCAGCCAGTCAAAATGCACCTATTTATAGTAAGTGCTGGAACAAAGGACCGATGCAGTAAACTGTTTATCTTTAATTCAGACAGGGCATGAAAGAGCATCCGCTAAACTGACATCAAACCTTGCTTCACGGTGCAGGAGACAAGACTCGCCCTAGGTGTCTGTTACAATATCCATGTCTGGCATTCACCGAGACACTCCACACACATTCACATACACAGACATATATATACAGACAACACTTATACAGACAACACTTATACAGACAACACTTATACAGACAACACCTCTTCCAAATTTGAATAAATACTGCTCAAACATAAAAATACTAAAAACACTGAGTAAGATATTTTTCACATTATTCAATTATTTAGTTTACTTTATTTGCATTTATTTTAGCTTTCTTTTTTTTAAAGAAGTTTGATATATTCTAATTTATTTTAAAAAAGCATGTCCATGTCCTACTCATGTGGTTTACACAGGGGGGAAAAAATGTGCCTCTAAACATGAATGTTAAAACTTCCTCCTGCTGGTTCTGTCTTCAGCTGATGGTTCCTGCTACCACAGTGCCCTGACTGATTAGTAATTAAACAGAGCCAAAGATGACACCACAGCTTCCATTTATCACGGACACATGTACTCAGACTGACACACAATCACTTTCATACTCACACACCACCATACACAAAAGGCACGTATACTGTATGCATACGTGTCCTGGGTGGGTTGGTGTGCTATTCTTGAGACAATGCTTGTAACCCCATATCCTTAAATGGTAACTATTGTGCGGTCTGTATTTACCTTCACTTTTTAAATGTGTACCTAGGCCCAAATGGTGTGTACAAAATAACTATAGATTATATTATATATTATTCGTTTATAAATTATATTGACTGATTTCTTTCTTACTTCTTTTGCTCCCTTTCTGCCCTTGACTGAGCAGATGGAGAGGCAAAGTCTGGCAGCTCGGGGGATGTCAGGGATGTACATGTCATAGGTGAGCCACTCATTCCACCTACAGAAAGAATGATGGAGATAAAATAAATTAGTAGAAGCTGAAAAAGTTTATAAAAGCAATTCTCGGTACACTTAGTGTTTAGCTGGGTTAATCGGGTATCCTTAAACCAGTGGTTCCCCAACCCTGGTCCTTGCGGAACACCATCCTGCATATTTTAGTTGTTTCTCTGCTTTAACATACTTGAATCAGCTATTTACTTCCTCAAGTTCTGCAGAAACCTGTTAATCACCTATTCATTCAAATCAGGTGTGCTGAAGCAGAGAAGTAACTAAGCCATGCAGGATGGTGTTCCTCAAGGACCAGGGTTGGGAACCGCTGCCTTAAACGACGTATAGACACCGCAAAAACTATTTCAGATGACTCTCATTCATTCCAGTTTTTATTTTTTAATTCTGAGATTTTAACTACCGAGACTTTGTTTATAAATACATTTTACTGTGATAAAAGAGACAATCAAGATGCTAAATAGTAATTTAATATAAACTATTTAGTGTTAATTTCAGTGCTAAATTGTGAAATCCTGCTGCTGGCAGTGTAAAGTAAATTAGTGGTGTAAATACATGAGAAGTATATTTTTATTTCCAGTATATGCCATTAAAGTCGTTCTTAATATTTTTAAAATGTAATGTTTCAAGAAACCAAGTTTTTTGTTTGCCCCCGTCCCTCTAACCTACCTGGGATTAGAGCAGGGTACTCGTTGTGTGTTGACGTTGTCACACATTTGTTCACCTCCAAGGTAAATTCCTGTCCTCACATATATCTATCAGTACATGAATACAAAATAACTTTTAATCAAGACGATCATATTATTCTTCAAAATGATTGACCTTTACACATACTAGCAGATATCTTAAAATTAAAATATTCATATCCTGCACGAGGTCCCAGTAAAAGTTTGGGACTCTCTAAATTGTAGGCAGTTTGGTAGATGTATCAGATGTGTTTCTAGACAACAAACCAGCATCAAGTAATAGAACTGCTTTGCTTTGATTTAACTGTTCACAAAGACCACAACAATGAATATTCAACAAGATGTGAAGAAGCAGGAAGACAGGATAATGTGCCCAACTGAAAAAACAGCCAACCAATATGGCTCCAAAAACAAATCTTTATTTCTACTAAAAATAACTTCTTGTATTTGATCAGTTCTTGGTTCTTCTATCATTCATATAAGCAAAAAATAATGGTGGAAATCATTAATTGTAATCAAAAAGTCTTGTTTAATATTATAAATGAACAGACTAAGATTTGTGTATTCACTGGGCACACTTACCTTATCTATATCTCGTATATTCACGTTAACATAGGTGGCACAAAGGATTCGTATTCGTAGGGTTCCATTGATGGTCCACAGCGACTTGGAAGATGCCTCTCCATTCATATAGGACGTCGCCGTGGAGATCCGTCGAGAGTATGACGGCATGACAAAGTTATCTGTAGGCAACTGGGTGTACAGGCTGTCCTTAGCCATGAGCATCAGGTTAGGCATCCTGCTCAGCATGATGCAACTACGAATATACTAGGAAGAAAACCAACGAGAACAATTAGGTTTTTTTTAATTGCTTAAATTACATTGTGCCTAACCTGTAACTAATTATGTGAAGTCAGTTTCCAGCAGCTGCTCATACATGATAAAAACAGTGACGAAACAATACAGATAAAAAAGCATGAACAGTTCATTTTACACTAAATCAGTGAGCAGTCTTTTACCTTATACTGGCTAATGGGGTGCTTTTCTAGGAGATATTCATCACAGCCACAAACTTTAAGGATGTATTTCCCCTGATATTCCTGAACACACATCTTTAGTTGCTCTGGGGACAGCAGCATACTGCGTGTCTTCTTTCGGATGGCCTCTGCAATTACCTTAAAAGGCATAATACATAGATTATAACTGTACCAAAATGTAAAAAGGCTTGTATTGTTTGTTATTAATACCATTTAGTAATTAATTATTTAATGTCCAAATTAAGATGGATTAAAAAAATAAAAAAAAATAAAAACTTTAATAAGTGATTTATTCACCTTACCTGTTCAGGCACGCAATCATGGTTGATCTTCAGTGTATACTTTTGTTTGTCATTGTTTGGGGAAACAATCACCCATATTACAACAATAATCTGCCCTAAAAATATATAAATAAATAAGACAGAGAAAACTTGGGCTTTAGAAAGAGTGAATAAAACTTTTTTTTTTCCCTAATTCATTATTTTATAGCATTGTTCCATATGGAATACAGTACAGTGCTTCTTTTTCTATTGATTTTATACAAGAACTTCATGCTGGACCCACTCAAATTGTTTCTTTGAGCACCACTTATTCTTAGAATAAAGCAAAATTTAAAAAGCATTGCAGAAAATAATGTGTACCTTTGTCAAGTTTGCTATAGATGTGTTTGGGAAGTTCCTGCGTCGATTCAACATTAGGTGGGTAAACATACAAAGCTCTGCTGTGAGGACCACTGGCATCTCTCAGCTCCACAGAGTCTTTACAAACATTTAGGATGTTTCTCCTGAAGTCCTGAACCTCAGTATCCTTCACAAGGTCAAACTCACACACAGGCATCCCTATTGCAAAACCTGTCAAAGCACAAACCCCAAAGATCCTGTTATTTTATGTCTTTTGCATTAGCTCCAGTAAAAACTGTCTTATACCACTTTTAGTTTTAGTTAAATCTGTTATAATTAAATTACTTTGAATTCTATTAAAAAGTATTTTATAAAATAGAAAGTTGTGAATATTGTAATTAAAATAAATTAAATATTTGGTTAAAAATATATACGGTATTTATATAAAGGTTAGCACTATTTAACTGAGGCGCAGACTGCTTTGAATTTAAATCCATCGCAGAACTCTCATCTTGTAAATAAAGTTACAACAGAACAAATAATCTTATAGGTTTAAAAAATAATAATAATAAACTCACCAATCTCTCTGTTAAGGATCTTTTCCTCCCTGTTTCCAACTGGTTCAATGACTTTGAGGAAAGGCTGGAACAGCCGAAGGTCACATAGCCTTCGGGTCTCATCGTAAAACTCCTCCCGCTCTGCTTCCTATTATATGAAAAATAAGATAAGATAGAACTTTATTGATCCCACAGGAAATTGTTGATGAAAGAACAATGTGAAGTGAATATTGATATAAAAACAGAACTTTTTAGACATCATTAAAGGTAAAATTGTCAACTTTTTTGACAGTTGTAACTTGAAGGGTTTATTTTGTCTGTGGTAAATTTCTGTTTAGAACATGTTTCATCATATCAGCTAAGGTGGTCCTAGATGGGTCATGATCCTTTCTGATTTACTCTGATTAAGGTAAATGACAAGCTCACCAACTTATACTATGATCTCCATATTGATAAATCATTTCTGTGTGCCGTCTGCCATTTAAAAAAGGTCTTTTCATCACATTTGATCAACAGACTTGACTTTCTTTACAAAAGAGCCACCTGAAGGAATTCCTTAGTTCTCACCTGTGTAACACTGACAAAGATATAGGACGTCTCCTCCTGTAGAAGGTGATGGAGAGGATATTTTCTAGCCTCCTTGAACAGTTCATGTTTGATGGTATTGAGTGTGGCCTCACGGAGACACTCCAGCGTCAGAATCATCCCATTGGGTAGTAGGCAGTCCACCAAAATTCTGCGCATACACAGAGCATCATTACAGTCACAAGAAACATAAATGTTGACTTTGTTCCAGAAAGACCATTTAGGTAGAGTCACACCTCGGAGGCATCAGGTGGATGCCCCATAGCTCCCCTGAGGATGGCCTGGGAGGCATCTTCCTCTTGGTCTCTTAGCTCAGCAATGAAGCTGTAGAGTGCAACCTAAAAAAGATCAACACTTCAAAGCAAGTTCTAATTTATTGCATAATGTACAGGCTGAAAGCTGTATTTAACATCAGTCCAAGTGAAAACCTATCAAAATTGTATCAATTTCAAAAACTGAAGTGCATTTTGTTAGTTGAATAGAGACAACTTAATGTTATTCAGACTATTCTATTTGCGCAGTCACCTTCAAAAAAATAAAAACAAAAACAGCTCACAATTTATGTTTAAGGATGTATGCTCAACATAGGAGGAACTTGTGATTAAACTATACTGTATATTGTATGAAAAAAGAAAAACTAAGCAACAAACCTAAAACTGGTTTATGATATAGATTTTAATAAATCTGACAAGCACAACAGTAAAGCTTGTCGAATGTCAGAATTTAGTTACTTTTGATCCAATGTGAACCCATTATCATAGAAAACCTGTGAGCACTATTTGCTAAATGCTTATTAGTCCTGCAGTCTTGTTTTAGTTCAGACAACAGACAAATATGATGGGGGAATGATAATACATTACAAAATTTTGTTGCAAATCCCATTGACATCACAGATCTCTTTTGCAAGGGAGGCCTGGGCCTGAAGGCAGTCTAACATGCATGTTTTTGGTTTGTGGGAAGAAACCGGAATACCCGGAAAAAACCCACGCAAGCACGAGAAGAACATGCAACTCCACACAGAAAGACCCCAGGTACAAACGGGGACTGGACCTTCTTTCTGTGAGGCAACTGTGCTAACCACTGAACCATCAAGCTAAAATACTCAGAAACTAATTGCAGAGACGCCAATTAATTTAAATGTTATTTACCATTCATCTATTTTTGTCACTTAACAGGTACACTTATTACCCTCATGTTTTTATTAGGAAAATGTGTTTAATAGTGTATTAATTAAACAAATAAACCTGTATTGTATTTGCTTGTATTTAATGGTAGATAAACTATGTATTGAGTGTCATCTGAAAAGCATTCACACACACAAGCAGAACTTTAAATTACCATACTTTTGTCTCAAAGCAAAAGCTATTTTGAAGCTTTAAGTAATATTCATTCATTCATTAAGGCTAGAATAAAGAAAATTTTTTGCCAATTTTAGAAGAATAAAAACAGCAAAATATGTCAGTTTAGTGATGGGAAATACTTATTTCTCTCAAAAATCAACTGGAAGCAAATAATGATTTAATCCAATTATTGCTTAAAGAAAGCCATGACATACCATGACCCATACAGGGCATTTCAGTTAGTCACAACTGCCTTCTTTTCCTAAAACATAATAAGAATAAATTTAAACTTTCTTTAAAAATCTGACAGTAAAATGTGGACAATTTCTATGTTAAATAAATGCTTTGTTTCTAAGAAGCAAACTGGTCAATAAGAGTAACTAGACCTTTACCAGTCATGATTACATCTGTCAGCCTTGTGCTTAGCACCAGGAAAGGATGAGAACCCTCAAACTCCCAGGCTTATGGGTAGAGAACCCAAATTCAAAGTGAAGTGGAACTGCCCAAGTGGAACAGTAGAATGAGCAACTGTTTTAAATACAGTATATATTTGATATTTTTTAGCCAATTTGTGTCATTCTCTTTGTTCCATCAGTTAAAATAGTTAATCTGTACTGTATAAACATTTCTCAATACACAGTAGTTTGGACAAAATATGCAATGCTGATAATCTAGAGAGCTAAACACTCATGCAAAACAATTAGATGTAAGAAAGTTATTTCTTCTTTGTGCACTAATAACTGATAGAATTCAAGAACAATCAACTTGTTTATGTTTACCTACATTAAAAAAAGAGAAATAGAAAACAATTTGTAAAAAGGTACATTGGACAGGTATCTCTTCCCATTTACTTCATTCAATATTTGCGTTTGTTACCCTCTATTGACTAGTTTTCGACTTTCCAAAAGTATTTCTATGTGAATCACTATTCTTATATGTAAAAAAATAAAAATAAATAAAATAAAATATGTCGTATCAGGCATTTTAGAAAAACATTTTTGTAATTCCTCAGTTAAAAAAAACTATTGTATTTTTTACATGCTGTTTTTATATGCATGCTTTTGCATGTAGATCACTTAGATTTGAAAATAAAATCAATACACAATATTTAAACCCTTTAAGCATCTTAGGAATCTCTTGGTTCATTGGGTTACAAAGGAAAACTATAAAAATGAATGTCTAACCTTTATAGACAGTTTTAGAAGCCAGGTAATAGATAACTAAGGCCTCTGCCTGTTGCCTAACCTGTTCATGTTGTGTAGCAAAGAGATCAACAAGTGGAATATGCATTTAATCCAAATGAAATGCACATAAATGTTTCATTATTAAAATAAATCTGGGGCATTTATTGGATATTGGAAGACCAAATTCAATGGCCTAAGTTGAGCATTAAAACCTAGATCAGTGGAAAAACTCATCAGGCTTTCTGCAAAAATGACTACATCAATCAAACTTTCAAGATATTATTGAGACGATGCCATCAGAAAAATGATTACAAAATCAAAAGCATCAAAGTGAAACACTATAAAATTGACAAAGGTGACAACTCTTCAGCCTCAAAACTAACCTTTTGAATTCCTACACATAAATTCACAAGTCGGGGCCGATGAAAACTAATAAAAAGGTATCACTTCCCAAATTTTGCTTGCGATACTAACCTTGTCCCAAAAGCAGCTACAACACTGTTCAGTTTAACTATCCTGGCTGTGAATAGAAGGAAGGATGCAGGAAGTGTAAAAACCAAAACTACAATGGGAGTAGCCCACTGAATGATGAACACCAATGTAAAAACTGTCAGAACAGGTAAAGTTTACAAACCATGGTAGATTAAAAATACAGTGTGGAAAAAACTAGTGAGAGCTGGTACAAAAACTAAACTAAAACAGAAAAAGTCTTGAGGTAGAACAAACTACACTTGGAGCGTGTCTGTGATCTGTCACCCCCATCAGGATGCAGCAAAGTGTTTTTGGACAAAGGAGGAAGCTTCCTCAAAACACAGGATGTGGAGAGTGGGGAAACACTGGCCTGGACTCAAACTTGCTTTGAATATTGGCTTACAAGTACAAAATAGTTCTGCAATATAGTTCAGGCTGGCAAGCTTAAACATCTGCTGAGTCTATATGGAAAGCATAGCTCTATAGGTTTGAAGTTAACAGTTGCAGAGTGAAAACAAGTGTGACATTAGTTTAATTTTATGCATAAAATCAGCTCTGAATTTCAAACCCACTGAAACAACATTGCATAGTGTACAATCAACAGAAGGGTTGTAAATGAGACAGATGTGGAGCATACCTTGGAGAGACGCCCTCCTAGTTGGAAGTGACAGTTCCACCCTTCATGTTTCCATCCACCTTCACGTTGTCGCTGAAATCTGTTTAGGAGGAGCAGCTGGAATTAAAACCCAAACATCACAGCTCTGCACAGCAGCTGTGGGGGTGATTCACGGTTATAGCTCACGACGAGGTGTTTGGAAATGACAGCCCAGAGATAAAAACAAATCATCAACCCAACGACTGGAAACGGCACAGTTGATGATTACTACTCTGACCATGCCGTTGTCAAAACACACAGTTCCATCGCTGAAGCTAGCGGCTAATGCTAACCAACCCTTGTACAGTTTGAAAACATAACAAAAACAGGGCATGTTTCGAGTGAAACGTAACATTGTAGCTAATTTGTTTAATAACTCACCCTGTCCCTTTGTGTCAAAGATGTTTGAGGACGATGGGCCGAAAGGCTTCCCGGGTACAGCCAGCTAGCTTCCCGCTAGCCAGCCCCTCCGGTTCCCAGCGGCCGGGGTCGGTAGCTCCCGGCACCGGCCGGGCGGAGAAGGCTGCTCCGTCCGTCAGCTTCAGCTCTAGCTATCGGTGAGCGGACAGAAAACCCTCCTGTGTCGCTGACAGTCCGGTTCGCAGTCACATAAATCAAAAAGAGACGCCCATGCTCGGTCAGAGGGGCTCCAGCTGATGTTGTGAGCCGCTGGTCGTCAGGACAAGTTGTTGCTGCGACAAACGCAGCCACGCTGTCTGTCTCTGAGCCCCCCCTCCCTTCAAAAACACAACAACAGAGGGCTTGACGTGCGCGAGCGAGGTGACGTGTGCACTTCATGTGGAGCAATATTACTGTCTCGTGCACGCGCAAACAAAAACAATAAAGTAAATATTAGGAGACATATAATAGCATCGTTTAGGCTGCACAACAAATTATATAGAATAACAGCCTTGACAGGTTATTGATTGGGTAAATCCATGCACGCGCCCAAATTGGCCCTAATTGACCATGAACTTCTCCAGTGTGGCTTTAACAACAGAACCAAAATGTTCGATAAAAGCAACAAATCATTAAGGTAAAGCTGCATAAAAATGAAAATGGAGAAAATGTGAATGCCATAAAATTAGAATCAAAAAGTTGTGCAGTTATTAATGTGAAACATAATATGGTCCGAAATTAATGAACCAAATAAAATATTATACTAAATGATGCCAAAAAGACAATGAAAGCGTTGTTAAAAATTGCTATATATGCCAATAAATAAATAAAAACCTACATAAACCACGAAATTGAAACAGAAACAGTGAAAATTGGATGAAAAGTAAGCATTTAACAGACCAAATGGACAGATTGGTGCATGAAACATCCACAAACACTAACCAGGTTTTCAACTTTAAATAATAGTTGAAAACTAGAAAATTCATATCCATAAGCCCTCTTTTTTTCTTTTATTAAACACATAAAATGTGGTTAAATAAGTTAATATGTCACAAAACCCAAATCAGCAAATACTTTTTAAGTTGTGATCAGTAATGTTGTTTACAATAATTCAACTTTGTACTGGTGTTGCTGTTTTATTGCATTTAATTTTTCACATAAAACAGGGGGTCTTTGGGAACACAATAAAAGCAGCTGCACTGAGGTGACATAAATCATAATGCACAGATAGTTTTTGTTTGCTTGTATCCCAAAGGCAGAATATTGCATTTATTGCAGCAATAAGTTGTGATGTAGGCAATAAGAAATAACATTTGCAGATTATAGCAATGGACTTGTAAAATTTCAAAACAGAGTAGTGGAAATGCCTTACTAAATTGCAAGTTTGTGTAAAAGTGAAGATGCAAAAACTTTTGTCAACATTTTGGGTCCTGTTTATGTTCACTGGTGATCAAAGGCATTTCTAAACTTGTTCTATTTTTTTCCTCAAAGAAACAGAATGGTTATGATTAGACACAAAAAAATTGACGTCAAATAAATAAGCAAACAAATAAATAAATAGAACTGTGGTAAAACAAGTGGAGCCTCACCCAATAAATAATTGATGAGGTTGATGTTTTTGGAAGTTCTTGATCTAGGAATGACATGTTTATTATTATTATTATTATTATCAATATTACCTCATATGACTTATGTTGTGTCCATTTACAGCTCTGACAATCATCTTTTTCCATCTCGGGTGATCTTGGCTGCCTCAGAGTTGTAACATATTCATTCCATGTGTCATTATTGCCACCCATGCAAAGAAGCAGCAGTGGCATCGGAAATGGACTGTACCAAGAAGCAAAGGGACACTGGAAGATCTGTATCCGGATTTAAGGGCTGAGAAAAATCCAAATTAGCAAATGACGGGATTATGTTGTATATTTCTTGTGAAAATTAAACGCAGCACATTCAAAAAGCTGGTCAATTTCACGAATTCTTGTCGTCCACCCCCGGTCTGGATCGGCTCCCGTCTTCGGATCTCCCCTCGGTGAAAGGCGCAGTGTCTGCGCCATGGTAGGGGTTGTCATCCTGTCTGACCGCCCGGTTTTCGGAGAGGAGAAGTTGGCAGAGGGATGTTCCGGCGATGATGGCGTTGCAGATGAGGAGCGGGGATGCAGCTTTCTATCAGTGCGCAGAGTACTGCAGGAACTACACCTCGCCGCCTGTCAGCTACAGTGACAGCAGCCATTACCTTGCACGGTTGCCAGGTAAGAAAAAAAAAAAAACCCAGGAGCTCCTCAAAAGTCTCATGCGCTATTGTGCAAAGATTGGTTAATAAGGAGATGATTGGAAATGTTATAGAGGATGCTGGGTGTACTAACGCAGCTGTCAACCTCATGCCATGCTGTGGGGTTCAGCAGCCACCATTCTGTTCAGCATAGAGCCTCATGCCTTGCAAAAATCTGTGACTGTCGATACCCTTTAGTTTTTCTGCAGAAGAGCTCTATAAACTATCTCATCCTAGATCTGAAGTGTGAAACAAGAGACAATATTTGGATTGCATTCACTTCAAGTGGTGCAGCCAGAGAAGGTGAGATAATCAATTTTTGTACTGCGTGATCTGCACAGATGACATGTGGCAATTAAACACCGAGTGCTTTCCGTGCACCTGCGCAGTTGCTGCCAAAACGCTTTTCTGTGGGGTTTTTTAGGGACTCAGCCAAATGTGTCAGGCTGCAAGCTTCAGATCATGATGCGCCACCAATGATTATTGCACCTATTAATGATCATGTCACAAATGGCCTAGTGTCCATTTAATCCATGGTCAATGCCTAAATGAACAATCAACAGAAAAATATGCATCTCCAATACATCTAATGTGATATAATTTCTAAGAAAATATATGATTAATAGTAAGAAATGCATTTAGATTTCTTCTTGGCATGAATAGAGCCATGGAAAATGATCAATACAGTATAAGACCAGCATGATGCCATGCAGGTAAACTTGAGTGCATATGAGAATCACTTTTTGTTCCTAAAACCTAAAAAAAAAAAAAAAAAAAAAAAAAATGAAAGAAAAGAAAAACACAACTTATTCGTAAAAGTAACTGCAATTTAGGATTTATTTATTACAGTAGCGAAAATGCACAGTGAGAAATATTTGGATATTGCATGAACTGTAGTTGTCCAGTGAAGCAGAAGAAAATAGGCATGTGCTTTCTATCGCTCCATAATTGATGTGACACAACACAGTACAACCAGAGAAATTCCAGAGAAAATGAACACTTGACCTATTTAAAGATTCTCAGTGGAGACTATGAAATTAAAAGGCTTGACGACAGGAGTGTTTTGTTTCTGGGTTTTCAAAGAGCAAGCCATAAACTATTCAGTCAAAATGAAAACAACAACTGACAAGTGACTGATTCATAATTATCTTGGAAATGTTTGAATGTTTGTCTGTTTTTTATTCCAGTGATGACAGGTCCTATAAAATGTGGTGGGTACTAATCACAGCATGACTTGAGGCAGATTTTGACTGGCAATGTTTATTTATTTATTTATTTATTTATTTATTTATTTGTGTGTGTAGTTTATTGAACCGCAAATTCAGATTGAAATAAGTTTTTGACTTTGCTGCCTGATTTGGTGAATATATGAAATTGTTTTCCAACTGAATGAGCACATCCATCTGTAGGGTGAAGAAAAGGCTTAACCTGATCCAGCTCACTTTTAACATATAGAAATTCAAAAAGAAAATAAAAAAAACAAAACAACTAAACAGACTATGTTAATTTTTGAATATTTGTGTTTAAAAAAAATAACATAATCTTATTAAATTTATTTGCATTGACAAGCTTGTTTTGAACCATATGAATAAATAATTAATTTGATGAGACTTTGTATTTGTAATATGTACACTAAGGGCTGTGGTAACTTCATTGCTGTAGTCTTGTAATCCTGAGGTTGCGGGTTTGAGCCCATGGTTGCATCAGGAAGGGCATAAAACAATTGTCAAATATTTAATCTTTCATCAGGAGCAGCCAAAATAAACTTATTTGTAATGTGTACACTTGATATTTATGTTGCTTATATGCTATTTTTCCTCCTGAGTAGCTTCCTTGTGTCCGCTTTTTAAAATATATTAATTTATCACACTAGAACTTCTACTGAGGCATTTCTTTTACAAAGTTGGTTTAAAAAAATGTGAAATGTATTCAAATTCCTTTAACGCCCCTTTGAATGCCCATCAAGTTTCCATTGAGAAAGATTAGTCCTTCAGAACAAAGCTAGGGAGAAAACAAAAATCATAAATTTATTAACATGAATTGTATAAATACATTCACTGGTAGCTCGTGTTAAATGAGCATGCAGCAGGGCAATGCTTATTCAGGTTTTCTCCAAAAACCTTAATTACAGTATATGTAAGATAAAGAAAGATGGTGGCTCACTTGGTATATGTGTTGCCTCTCAGCGAGAAGGTTGCTGGTTCAAATCCCGGCTCAGGACCTTTCTGGGTGAAGTTTGCATGTTTTCTCCGTGCATGCACGGGTTTTCTCCGGGTACTTTTTGGTTTCCTCCCACAGACCAAAGACATGCATGTTAGACTGATTGGTAAATCTAAATTGTTCCTAGGAGTGATTGAGAGAGTGAATGTGTCCCTGTGATGGACTGGACTGGAGACCTGTTCAGGGTGTCCCCTACCTCCCACTAAGAGATAGCTGGACATGCACCAGTGACCCCCCACAACTCGAAAAGGAAGAAGCAGGTAAAGACGATGGATGGATGGATGGATGGATGGATGGATGGATGGATGGATGGATGGATGGATGGATGGATGAAGAATGGTTCCATCCATCCATGGACAACTGAGTTACCAATCTGCCTGTATGCATGTTTTTGGTCTGTGGGGGGACAGTATACCTAGAGAAAACCCACGCATGCACAAAGAGAACATGCAAACTCCACCCAGAATGGCCCCTCGGCTGGGATTCGACCCAGTGACCTTCTCACTGAGAGGCAACAGCTCTACCAGCTGATCCACCGTGCTGCCCAAAGAAAGGTTAAACTACAAAATAAACTAAAAACAAAATAAATAAAATGACTGCTGTCTTTTTTTTTTTTTTTGTGAATTCTAAAACCAATTGACCATAAAAGCTGTAAATCTGCTTTGAATAATAACATTTCTGAAATAAGGAGTTCATGTTACAGATGTAGGGACAGATGTCTTCAGAGTCTATCAACAAAGGCTGAACTCGAATCAAGGAAATAGATGACAGCAACGCCTGCAGCTTAATTCACATGGCTTAACGAGATGAGCACATTCCTTCTTTTTAACTTATTAAAATTTACTGTGTGGATGTTTTTGTTGAATTATTTAGATTAATCAAATAGGCCAGTTGTTTTAGTGTTTCAGAAATGCTGCTGCTTTAGTCGACGTTCTTTGGTTCTGATGAGGCTGACAGGGAAGAGACATCCAACCTATGTTTGATGGATCTGGCTCTGAGTGGTGCATGATCAATGAGCTTGTCTCGTTTATTTATTAACGTACTGGGAAACTGCTAACCTTTTATTCACTACAGTAGTGATGTTTATTTCATTTTTATGTGCATTTTTTTACATTATCAACATAGTTTTCCTAATTTTCTGTGCCTTTTTTTTTTTTTTTTTTTTTACGTCTCTATGGTGCACTCTCAACTAATGAACCTTGAGGTTCTGTTTGTGCAGCATCTCTAACAATCCACTCTGGCTCAGTGGCCAGTAATGGTCTTCAGCGTTAGCAACAAATAAATCACTGTCAATGCTAAAGAAGTACAGACTATTTCCAAACCAGAAGCTCCTTAAACAGCATGTCCACAATCAGGATATAAGAAACAACACTGTGAATCCAAATAAGAGATATTTATTTATTTGTTATGCCACATCATTTTACTGCACTAGCGCCACATCAAGATCTGTTGGATCTGCAAGTGACTCACTTTGCAGTTGACATGACTAACAGTGTTGTAACACTGTTGTCCAGCATACCTTTCCCCTGAAGTCAGTCAGGCCAGGTGACAGTCAGCTGGACAGACAGACTAATAGGGAGCAGCACTTGGAAACACAAACACCCCTGGGCATTATTTTGGATCCATGATTTACTGCCAGTGGTTTTTCAATTGGATTTTCAGATAAAAGCTTCCAGCACAGCAAGTTTTGCCACAGCTGTTGGCTTACCACTAACCTAGCAATTTCTCTGGTAGAACGCACACAAACACACGCAGAACGATTCAGATCATTTAAAACGTGCCAGTTTTTTCATGCTTCTTCTTCTCGTTTATCCTACAGACACATAAATTGTATATGTAAACCCACTGTATCAGTTTATAATCCAGGCTAATACTGTGGCTGTGTGCCCGCATACATGTATATATGTGTAAATATCTGATGCCCCATATGTTTGGCTGCAGGACCTATATGCTCAGCCTGATCCATGTGGTGCTCACTGAAATGTGAAACTCCAAGACTCCTGTCCAAGAATGTGATTTTGTTCACTCATCGCTTTGCATCTATTTTTATTTTTTTATTTTTTTGCATCCTTCCTGCCCCTGGGCTTTAATACATCTGTGGTGTTAATCAATGTACGTCTGCCAGTAAATAATATCTACTTAGGAAATCAAACGCCTTCTTAGCTTTCCAGTCAAAATGATATCACACACATAAATGTATATTAGCATTGATTTTAAATTTGTTTATACATTTATATATAATTAAAATCCATTTTTAATCACTTTTAGTCTATGGCAGACATTTCAGAATATTTTTTTATCGATAGATTTTATACTTTTCCACTGAAATTCAGATTTTTCTTAGCTCCTAAAATTACATTTTATTTAGATTAATTGAACATTGCCTGAATTTATCCTATCTGTATCTGTAAAGTACCATGTTCATCATGTTTATCATATCAATTTACCACTGCATCTCAGCTAAAAGCTAGTAGACTTCTACTATATTAAAGTTAATCCTGGGGAAAATGAGTGTTAGGCCAAGGTTTCATGGCAGTGTTTTAGTAAAAGTACAACCACATAGTGCATAATGAAAATCCAAATCATTACGACTCGTTTGGGAAAAATACTTGGAAATGATAAACGACTGTTGAGAAAATCATCACAGTTTATTCAGAAGTTTCTAAAATATTACATAATGAACACAATGTAAAAAAAAATATATATAATTTCACAAGAAACAAACCAACATAGTATGAGATTAACCTGTACAAGTAACGGTTGAATGAATAGTGTTTAAAAAAGTACGTAGAAGATCAGATTTTGACAGATTATAGTAGAATGTTGTTGAATGCAGATGAGTTTACATCATCGCCTTGCTTCTGATGCTCACAGGTCCAGGAACCATGCTGAAGCCCCCCTTGAGTCTCTTCAGTCATCCGCAGCAGCCCTTCCATTACATGGACTCTCTGCACCACTTGGGACCTCCACCACTGGCACCTGCACAGCCTCTTGGGCCACCACCCATTGCCCCTACTCAGGCCATTGGACCCCCAACTCTGGCTCCTACTCAGAGTTTAGGACCTCCTCCCATAAATGCTTCCCATACATTAAGGCCTCCATCCATTACTCCACCACACACTTTGGCTCCACCACCGATGCCTCTAGCTCAGCCACTGTGCCCTCCACCAATGGCACACACTTTAGGGCCCCCACCTGTAGGTCCCACACAAACAATATTACCTCCCACTATGGATCTAACACAATCACTGGTGCCTCCACATCTTACTCCATCCCAAACACTGGTGGTGGCACCTACAGCCAATCGATTTCCCTTGCCTCCTAGCCCCTTGTCTTCATCCCCTGCTCCAGACACTGACCCTTCACAGATGCCCTCAAGGCCCCCAGGGCCAGCCCTGAACCCTCCTCCAGTTTCTAGCTACATCTGTGGTCCTGTTCCAGGTCAAGCAGCCCTGTCCAGTGAGCAGCCCCAGGATGAGAACTCCTCACTGGGGATGGAGGAGCAGGAGGACTCTCTTGGGCTAGAAGAACTGTGTAAACCACTGTACTGTAAACTCTGCAATGTTACACTAAATTCTGCTCAGCAGGCGCAAGCTCACTATCAGGTGAGTGAAAAAAATATTATGCAACATATAAAATACTTAGAAACAAACATTAAATTCTGTTGATGCCTTTTTACTAAGGGAAAAAACCACAGTAAAAAATTGAGAAATTTCTACGCTGGAAGCCAACAACCACCAGCCATCAGGATCCCAGAGGTCCTGGAAGGGGCTGGTCAAACTGTGGGATCTGGGTCTACAGATGGTGACGCAAGCAGGCAGGTCAGGCCACACTTCAGTATCTCAGCATTAACTTACTTAAATGTTTAATTTAGGGAGAGGGTGGATTGCTGCTGAAGTGGCAACTCTGCTAATAGAAGCTGTTTCCTCTGAGGAGGTTGACGAAAACTGCAGTCTCTCAACAATTTAGTCTCTCAATCTACAGTACGGCAGTTTTTTTTTTCTTCTTAAAGCACATATCTTATAAATAAGATATGCATTTATATTGACAAAAAGGGTTTATTTTATGAAACATAACATAAAACCTCAGGTAAATAAAATAAAAAATAGATTTTCCAGTGCATACTTGGAATTTTCTGTCTTCAAAAAAAAAATCCTTAAACATCTCACATTTTAAAATATAAAATGTAAATAAAAGTAATATTAAAAAGTCTATATAAACCTGTTTAATCTGTTTATTGTTTTCCAGTAAGCAATAGCTTTTTTCTTCTGCCCTAGCCTCCAATGTTTTTCTTTTTTTAATCAGTCTTTACTCTTTAACTCCATTTTCTCATCACACTGTGCTGCTGTGTCTTGTGTCTGCAGGCCCTGTATAAGGGGGCACCTCGGGTTATCTTGGCCACAGAGAACGACTATTGCAAACTGTGTGATGCCTCCTTCAGTTCACTAGCAGTTGCACAGGCACACTATCAGGGCAAAAATCACGCCAAGAAGCTACGTCTGGCTGAAGCCCAGCAGAACTCCAATAACATGTGAGCCTGCGTCAAAAATAGTTTCTGTATTGGAAACAGGTTTCATACTTATTCAGTTTATCTAGACTGTTGAATTATTAAA
>JARVLU010000803.1:6613022-6634672 GCA_031762415.1 Simpsonichthys santanae
ATATATATATTTCAGCTTCCTGCCTCCTCTGCTCTTTGCCACCTGCAAGTGCTCTTGGCCACGCCCACTTCTCAGCACTGCACGCTGAACAGCTGATCAGCTCTTCACCTGCAGCAGGAAGTTTATCCTGCAGAAGTATGGCCTACACAAAGCACCAATTGTGTGGCTTGTCCAATCTTATTTTGAAAAACCACAATAGAGCAAATCCGCGATAAACGAACCGTGAAGTAGCGAGGGACTACTGAATATGTTTGTTTTTGTCTTTAGTTCTGCAACTCAGTGCTCTTCCTGTCATGGTAGCTATACCTCAAGTGAATCATCCTCTTCACGTGCCGCTAATACTGATTTCTCTCCCACCTCTTGTTGCTTCTTCTGATCCTCCTAGGTCCATACTACAACCCCAGACCGAGGCAGCGCATCCCCAGGGATTTAGCCATGTGTGTAACTCCCAGTGGACAGTTCTACTGCTCCATGTGCAACTGCGGAGCCGAGCAGGAAACAGACTTCAGACAGCATCTGGAGAGCAAGCAGCACAAAGCCAAAGTGTCAGAGTTGAGATATCGCCATGAGATGGAGAACCTTGGATACAGCTAAGAGGGGAGGCGAGAATAAAGATGGGGACTAAATGAGGCAATGGCACTGGTAAGCACCAGGGGCAGTAAAACTACCTTTAAATTGCAGAGCATATTACACGTATCCTAAAAACAACCACCAGGTCTTCTTACAATTTATCCACCAAGTGCAGGGGAAATAGTTTAATCTCCTCCTTTATCAAATCTTTTGAGCCAAGACTGAGTTGCCCCTTATAGACACAAGCTCTGCCTATTAAATCTGTTCTATAATAAGAAGCTAGCTATTAAAACTTCACTTCAATCTGTGTTGTGAGTGCGAGTGCAACATAGAGAGAACATTTTAAATGTTTAGAAAACAAAAAGATTTTTGGTACTGAATAGAAACAGATTTTTTTTTCCTTGTTCTTTTTTGGTTTAGTCTCGTTCTCTTTGTGCAGGTTTCAATCTGACTCAGGTTACAAGCGAATGCAAATGGGATGCAAAGAAATTTGCATCTTGTTTGGACAATACAAGACTAGTGATCGTGAAGCTTGTTGGGGGGAAAAAAAGTTTGCATAGGAACTCTTGAAGAAGAACGTGGCACGCAAATAAACAAATGTGAAAAAAAAAACACTTATAGAAAAATAAATGAGACAAGACTTTTTTTTTTTTTTTTTACCTAAATGACCGTTTTTATTGTGAATGAAACAACAACAAATAAATGAAACACACTTATTGCTAGTTTTTAGAACATAAAGCAAAGCACAACTGTGTAGATTGTTAAATGAAACTGTGAGCCTTGACCTCTCGCTTGTTTTTTATTGTGTTTCGGGCTAAAAATTAGTCGTTGGATTTACCTTTTTCAAGCATTTGGGTAAAATCAGGCCAAAGTTCTGGTTAGCCATTTTGTTGATACAGTAGCAACTAATCTGTACTGTGGTAGGTTTTTTTTTTTTTTTTCCATAAGCTATGTTATCATATTAAATCCTACAAAGGTTATATAAATTTTGCTGTGTAATATTACACTTGTAAATAGAGTACAGTATATGAAACAAGAATCCTATTGAGTCTTTAGTTGTTAGCCTCTTAATCTATTTTAAGAGCTCATAATCAGTCTATTATTTATGAGGAATCTTGTACATTGTGCACACAATATGAATGTCTAAGCAGTTTTTTTCTTCTAGTTTTCACTATAGCCCCTTGAAACAACTCCAAAGTACTGTATCTCCGGTACCAGCAGCATATAATTAAAAGCTCCTCATTTTGTCTGCATGTGGCAGAAGTGGCTGCCTCTGAAGCAAAACTACCGGGCGGGTACTTAAGAGGCAGGTACAAGCTCAATCTTTGTCTTGAAAGACAACTAAACACAAAGAAATATTTGCTCACTGTGTACGATTAAAAGAATTTAAGACCAAACTTCAAAGTAGTTTACAAATTGCAAAGCGCCTGGATAGTTTAGATTATTGAAGCGTTTAACTCTCCTAATTTTCCCATCAACCCTGATTCCCAGAGAGGACATAGCTGGAGTTTATCGCGTGAAGAAATGGGAACAAATAAGTGAGTGGACATGAGTGAATCGGCAGACCCATCTGTTGGCTGCCATTCTCATCTGACACATGTTCAGCTGATGTACATAGCACAACAAATGAGATATTTGGAGTCAAATTTTATTTTCTGTTTTGATTATCCAAGTTTCTGTTCTAATTCAAGGCTGCTGAGCCAAACCGGAAAGAGTCACAGTACTTTAGGTTCACAGAGATGTTTAAATAGATACAATTTTTCATAATTTACACTACAGTATGAAAAATGTATGTATTTAATGCTTGAAGTGCAAAAACTTTGACTTTAAAATTATTGCTTACAAACTGAATGATATAAGTATTTAATTGGTGCCAAAAAATATTGTGTTGCAGTCAACAAAAAATCTAAAGATTAGTGAATTGTCTCTTTTGCACTTTAATAATAACAGGTTGGACAAACACACACAAGCACATGGAAAAAAACAAGTTAGTTTTGCACAAATGTGTTGAAAAGTAAAAATTAAATCAGCGTTCTAGCTTTCTGTTTGCTAGATTCAGTTTGCTGGAGGCAGTGATCTGTTCCTGTATTTTGATTTATCTAACACACCTGACTAAAAGATGTTCAGGAGAATAGTGCAGAGAGGAAAACTTAGTTTGGTGTTGGAGGGATTTAACCAAGAGAAAGGCCGAAACAAAGAAAGACGTATCTTTCTGCAGTTTAATCGAAAATGAACAATGACAAGCTGATGAAAGCAGAGCTGTAAGGTGAGCCACAGCTAGTCATTTTTTTAATATTTGACACTTCTATCCTAAAAATAACACGCTTTTGTCTTTTTATGAACGCACTGGTGGCACAATGTTTTATTGTGATGACAGAGTTGTGAACTGAAAACAAGTTTTACACTTCAGTGAAGCAGACTGAGCAAGTTCAGGAAATAAACTGCAGAGGAATGGGGAAAATGAGAGGAGGACAGGATACTGTGAAGCCAACCATAAACGACATGACTCTGAAAATCTTTGATTCTGCTTGAAACTATTTTTAAACGCTCAACAATTGTGATAGCAACTGATTTTTTAAAACCGTTAAACAATGATTTATCTAGATTATACATTAATCCTTGCATGATGTAGCCCTTAATGTTAATTTATTTTCAAGATTTATTTGCACAAAGTTGAACGTTATATATGGTAGATATATAGTAAAATATATTTTTTTCATTGAACAATATGACAATGAGTGGTTTTCATATCCACCTTTTATGTGGTGAAATGAAAATTATTACTTGCCATCTAAAAGTCCTCATCTGCATTTACATTCACTGTAACAGGACTCCAAAGTACCGTATTTTTGCAGCGTATAAGTTACAGTTTTTTGGCATAGGTTTGCCAGTCCTGCGACTTAAATGCCGACGTGACTTATTTATGTTGTTTTTTTACCATATTCATAACTAGGAAAGCACGATATTATCAGCATAGTATCGGCTGATATTAGCGTTAAAGTTCAATATTGGACATCGGTCATTCGCTGTTTTTGCCTGCAGCGGCAGCACAACATGATGACGTCACATGCACCTACCTGATCTCATGGCGAAGACGAAAATTCAAAATGTCGGCTGTGTGGACGTTTCATTTTTCGTTGGTGAGGATGTCAGGTTCCAAAGATTTATGGATTACGTTGAGCCTCGCTACATCGTCCACAGTCTGAGATATTTTTCCGACGTAACGTTACTCGAGTTACAAGCCGTCATTTCCGACGTCATTGAGAAACTAATAGCTGATAGCACAACTTGTTGGGTGAGTTTTACCGCAGACATTTGAACGTCGTGTTAGCCCCGTTAGCATGATTAGTCTTACAGCACAATGGATAGTCAAAAACTTTCAACTTAAAAAGTCTGTCCTTCATGCACAGAGGTGCAGCTAGGAACCTGGAACAAGCCTCCACAAGTGAGACAGCATCACAGGTGACTAATGCTAATAAATAACATTTGACACTTTTCCTTTAACATTAAAGTGCTACACATCATATAGCTGTTAATATATGTCACCAGCTCTTACAGCTGTTGCACAACTTTTGTAGCAAATAAGCCTAAATGAGAGGGCTATGTTCTGACAAAGGAACATAAATAAAACATCAGTATTGGCATCGGTTATCGGCCAAATAAGTTTTAACATATCGGCATATTGGATATCGGCCAAAAATCCAGTATCGTGCATCCCTATTCATAACGCAACTTTTGACTGACGCTTTAAATGTTCGTTCATACTGACATGAACCAGAGTAAACATTACCATTTGCAGCTGCTAGAAGCATGAGAGGGCCCTCTAGGCTTTTGACAACTACCAGTAGGTATACATGTTGTTCCTGTACCTGTACCCCCACTGCCCCCCCCACGGTCAAACATTGACCATTGAAGTGCATTTATTAAGGAAAAAGTTAAACTGAGACAGCTTTTGCTATAATGTCGAGCAAACAAATAATTGTTTTTAAGTGTTAATCTTGTTAAATTTCGACGAACTGCAACAGCGAGTACTCCTGTGCGCGCTACCGCCAATCGATTTTTGGCACAACACCGACCCACGTTTCCTGGGGATCAGCGGTGATGCATAATAAACACGACTTATACGCTGAAGCGACTTCTATATGTTTTTTCCTCTTTGGGATGCTTTTTTTTGACTGATGCGACTTATACTCTGGAAAATATGGTCCTTTGGCCTGTATCAGATCTGAGTGCACAGGGCATGATTTGCTTGTATTATTGTGGAAGATAATGCAGCTGCACCCTGGAGATCAAAGCAACTTTACTGCAAAAGGCCATTCACATAAACAGTGCCTGGACCGCCTGCATAACTCTTTCTTTATCAAAACCAGACCACAAACTCCAATACCACATCAAATTTGTTTTAAAATCCAAGCAGAAATTACATATGTAATTTGATTTCTAAGTAAAATTCAGATCAGTTCATATGATCTAGCTGCTCAAAATTCATTTTGAGCATAAGGAAACCTAGAACAGACAAAATTGACCACAATTCTGTTAAATAAATCACCAAAATCAAAGCAGTACAGACATAATTTTGTGTAACATTATGACTTTAAAACTCTATTTTAAATAATGTATTACATCTAAGCCATGTGTTTGTGTGCTCATACAAAGAGAATGGGTCTAAAAACTTTTTTTTTTTTTTAATGACAGCAATGTCAAGATTCCTTAAAAACATATAAGATCTTTATATAAAAAAACACATATAAAAGTTGTGCAATTTTTGATTTCAGTAAATAATCGTTAGCCCAAATTATTCTAACTTTAGAGAAATGTTTCAAAATTTCGATTTAAACCTGCATTTTAAAGGTGAACCCCAATAATTAATGGCCTTTTGTTTAAATTGTTTACACACAGAAGTATAAAGGTGGGTAAACATAATATCAAAATAATGTATTTACAGTGATCTAAACACTGAAGTGTTTCAGTATCATAATTTATAGTTTAATATTACTTTTGTAAATGACAGAAAAGTGTTTTATATTGCACCATAGGGATTGCATTATATTTATTTTGTGCATGAGTAAATTTGCATCTAGTAACCACTGAGATGTTTCATAGAGAAAATATAAAACATTCTGATAAAGTTTATTTGATTAAATGTATTAAATATCTTCTAAAGATGCAGTGTCTCCTCTTAGAGGGCTCTTATTGATTGGGTTTCCAGAGGGGCTTAGCGACATAGAAAACAGTTCTAGACAAAACTGCAGTTTTGCACTTAATAATAAAAAGGGCATTGGTGTTTATACAGAAAAGTATTTTAGCGTATGTTTTTAGGTTCAAATAAAGAATTTACTATCTTTGTCATCATATACCTCTTAATAATTTGAACTTTATGCTAAAAGTTTGAGCCATGTTGTAATTGTGTTCATTTATACAATTACTGCAATGTGGATTATTCAGATCAAGGTAGATGGGCAACAATGTGAGGTTAATCAAAACCACTTGTAATTTTTGTCTAATTTTGCAGCAAAGATAAATCATTTTTGAGTGCTTGTCATTAAACACAAAATATTATGGTATGATTTTTTTTTTCCTTTTCTAGCTGCTGTGATAAAAAGCACATTTAGTCTTGGACCATCCAAAGTTAAAATGAGGGCATGCCACAGATTACAACTAAATAAGCGTAACTATAACATAAATAACTATGAAGAATTTGTCTCTTCAGTTTGGCTAGGTCACACACATTAACACAACAATATTTTAACTCAATGTAATTTCACATAACTCATTCTAGGAGGTTCTTTTTTCTGCTTTCTTGAGTGGCTATGAAATGTTTAAGGTCAAATTCTGGGAGAGCTAGTACAACACGAAAAATTATTATTTGTGCACGACTTTAGCAGACTGGTGGGTACACCATGGTTCCTCTTATTGCTCCTTCCTCTGAAAACTGTTGTTCAAAAAGCCTTATCCTTATTGTCTGGATTGCGATTATTTATTTTGATTTTATGTTTGATTAATAGAATGTATTTTAATGTATATCAGTGTTTAACATGGGCATATCTAAATATGTCGATAGGAACATGTGAAGCCTTAACATCACACATTGTTTCAATTTGAACATTTTGAATCGGTTCAAAGAAAATATTTGTAATGTTTTAGTTTGCTGTATTTTAGAAATTACAAGTTCAATATTATATGAAATACACTGTGCTAGAGGGCATGCGCTAATTTAGTTTTGTTTATTTATTTATTTATTTTTACCCTTTACTGTTTCTTTTGAAATGATCCGATTGAAAGTCAAAAATGTTGAAACGGACCTTTTAAAAAAATCAGTTTTCAACAAAATATTCATTGTCTGGCTTGGTGCACTCTGCAGAGAGTTTAAGAAAACTGAACAAAATTTGTCAACATAAATGTTTATTAACATGTGTATTTTTGATCATTTCTGTTTGGGTTCTGATTCATTCAACCTTTATTTAAACAGATAAGTCACATTGAGCCTCGAAGACTCATTTACAAGTGAGACCTGTTGAGATTCTTCAGGCGTTACGAGAGTCCAGGTTGCTCTGATATTCTGAATTGTTAGCTCTGGCATATCGCAGAAAAAGTAGCAGTTGCTCATTTCATAAATAATTGCATATGTTATTAACAGTTAAGAACATGTGACTCCTGCCTCACATAAGCCCATGTATCCTGGTCAACACTGGCAGAATTCAGGACCTCCGGCCTTCATTTATTATGAGGGGCTCTGGATTTTCTTCAGCGCCCCTCCAGGACTGCGTATTCTCCTTTGGTCTTTGTGAAAACCTCAGCACACTTTCAGTGCCTCTGAACAAAATACATTTTACTGACTGAACGAATGCCTGGACAAAGTGATGCTTTAACTTCTGACTCTGTGTGTGTTTGTGTTTTATGACGGATGAATAAACTTGCAGATGATAATAACTGAGCTGTGTTCAGTTTTTCCGGCGAATGAGCGTCTCATCTGTTCTTCTCTACGGCTCAGCTCACAATGCTCCAGGGGAAATAAACACTCAGTGATCTGATGCAGTTATTGGTTCAAATAGAGAAGAATCTCTCCATAGCCTATAGTTTCCAGCACTCCAATACCCATTATTCTTACAAAGTAATATTACTTCTACAAAAAGCTGTTCCCCCTGCTAGACTGTTTATCTGTCAGCAGAATATCTCACAGTGGGAAATATTTTGTCCTCGCCTCAAGTTTGAGTTAATTATTGCCGAGGATCAATTATAAGTTTACATCCCATGCCTTCAGGTAGTTTGTGTTGCATTTACATAAGTATTTGCAGTCATCCTGATATTTTCCTCCACTCTCCTGATTACTTTTAAGCTCTTTGAATATTTAAAAGTTTTTTTTTTTCTTCTTCATTTTTTGCAATGGTAATTTCCTTTTTCTTTTTTTCTAAGACAGTGAGAATGAAGAGTCCAGATAAATGTTAGCTTACTTTTTGGTGAGAAATGAGTCAGTATGATTCTACCTTTTCTTTCCACTATTCCCTTTTCAAGGGTCACTATGAGTCAAATCATCCCCCATCTCACTCTATCTTCATCCATCTCAGTGTTCTGTTCGCACTACAACTACCTCCACGTCATCTCTAACGGCCTTCATATATTTCCTGAAATTGCTTTATTAGATGTTTTCAGTTTAAGTAATTGTATTATTAACAGTTAACTAATGATTTGCATGGGTACTGAGTTGCATCAATACATTCAATACCTCAAATACCACCAAACCTTCATCAAGTTATGTTGCAGATGTGTGCAAACATCTTATTTTTTCAACTACATAAGTTGCTTCTAAGGAGATAAAACCTATTCTGATTTTTTAACTGATCTTGAACAATGCTTCTCCAATCATTTCAAAGGCTTTCTATTTAAACACTGGCTTTTCCCCTGCAGTTCATTATTAGTTTTAAGCCTTTTCAGATATATATGTATTTTTGTGAGCCACTTTATAGTTTGCATTTCAAGAATAAAATGTATGATGAATTGCTATCCTAATGGAAGTAATTTCTTTAAAGATTATGTTGTGTTCATTTATTACTCACCAGGGTGACTGAACAACCAATAAAGAGCATCAACATAGAAAATAAAATTATATGCTTTATATGAGAGAACTGCAAAATTAAGAACCTTGTAGAACAAATACCAGTAAATATTGGAGTTGTTATTGATTTTCATATAATTATATACTGTATTCGGGTCTCTCTTGTAAATGAGTCCTCGAGGTTCAATGGGATTAACCTGTATAAACAAAGGTTGAATGTATATGAGTAAGGTTCATAATTCTTGGCACATTATGGCCCAATAGCTTAGATAAAGTATAATTTTGAAAGTGTATTATTCCTGTTTCCACAACTGTACATCTAAAAAATGCTCATATTATTTACTGAGTAAATGATGAATATTCCTGTTATGGCGTTCCAACAAAATATATGTAATTTATGAGTTATTAAAGCTGTTCATTCTTCCTATGTTTAAAATCTATCAATGCAGTACCAGTTTAAGTTATTAAACTAAGACACCTTGTGCATAGTTTGTTGCAATTTCTTTTTTATACTTAAGCCTGACATATTTTATTTATCAAATTTATTCTGTGAATGCCATAGTTGTGGTGTTAGTTTTATTTTATGCTTCAGATTATCCTCAGAGAAGCTTCAAAAACATTAAAAAAATAAGTCCAGCTCTTGCTCAAGCTCATATTCCTCCAGGAGCTGTGATGGCTCTGTGGGTCAGCAGGGCGCAGTTGTTCTGACTTTTTTTTTTTTTTTTTTCCTGGAAGAGACACAGGAAAAACAGCACACAGGCTTAGTATGGGCCACAGCTGTAGATTTCTGATCATGCCCAGGAGACGTGCAGCAGAGGAACTTTGTCCCACTGTTTGGACAAAGCAAAGTAAGGAGGGAGGGGGGCATTTAAAAAAACAGGAAGTTGGTCGGTGAGTAGGCGCCAAACATCCAACAGCAACTACATCGTCTGTAATTTCAAAAAGACTGAAATGTGACCATTTAATATTTATTTGAACTTGAATAAACACTTTAGCTGAAAGTTACATTAAAACTTGAATGTGTTTTGTCTTCAAGTCTAACAACATTACAAGTGCAAAACAAATTGCAGAATTAAAACATCTCATGAGCAAATTTTTAATGCACTGTTGTAAAATATTGTTAACACAGTTTACAAAATTATTATTTATGTTTTGGACTAATGCCTACAAGACAACTGAGCATTTCACCAAAAGTAGCAGTTGCTCATTTCACAATTTTTTATTTATTCATTTTTTATTTTATTATTATTATTTTTTAGGAGTCTTTATGAAAGCAACACTTAAAAAGCTCTGCTTAGCTCTTTACTGCCATCTACTGCACACGACACCTTAAAACACACAGTTAAAAAAGTCCCTTAGTACAGGTTCTGGTCATAAAATTAGAATTCAGTATTATGAAAAAGTTGATTTATTTAATTAATTCCATTCAAAAAGTGAAACTTGTATATATTATATTTATTCATTACACATATACTGATATACAGTATTTCAAATGTTTATTTTAAGCGTGATGATTATAACTGACTATAATGAAAACCCCAAATTCAGTGTCTCAGTGCCTCTCCTCTTTTCCTCCCAGCTCTGGGACCATGATTTTCAAATGAAATGCAAAATTTACTTTCATCAGAGAACATGACTTTGGACCACTCAGCAGCAGTCCCAGGCGAGATGCTTATGAAGCTGCCGCTTGTTAAGAGTGGCTTGACACAAGGAATGTGACAGCTGAAACTCATGTCTTGCATACATCTGTGCATGGTGGTTCTTGAAGCACTGACTCCAGCTGCAGTCCAATCTTTGTGAATCTCCGCCACATTTTAGAATGGGCTTTGTTTCACCATCCTCTCCAGGGTGTGGGTATCCCTATTGCTTGTACACTTTTTTCTACCACATAATTTCCTTGCCTCTCTATTAATGTGCTTAGACACAGACTCTGTGAACAGCCGGCTTCTTTAGCAATGACCTTTTGTGTCTTACCCTCCTTGTGCAAGGTGTCAGCGGTCGTCTTTTGGGCAACTGTCAAGTCAGCAGTCTTCTCCATGATTGTGTAGCCTACAGAACTAGACTGAGACCATTTAAAGACCTTTGCAGGCATTTTGAGTTAACTATCTGATTAGAGTGTGGCACCAGGTGTCTTCAATATTGTAGCTTTTCACAATATTCTAATTTTCTGAGATACAAAATTTGGTGTTTTTGTCAGTTATAATCATCAACATTAAAATACACAACCATTTTAAATATATCAGTCTGTGTGTAATGAATGAATATAATATACAAGTTTCACTTTTTGAATGGAATTACTGAAATAAATTAACTTTTTCTATAATATTCTAATTTTATGACCAGCACCTGTACTGGGAGCCCAACAGTAATTATTTTGTTTTATTTCAAACTTTAAAACTCTGATAAATAATTTTGTACTTTTTCTCTGATTCCTTCAACAGCTTGTCTCAATGTTTAAAAATTAACATGGAATCATTGATATCTCTGATTGCCTACAGAAAAAAGTTTCTGAAGTTCCAAGAAAAAGTAACCAGTGATTGTAAAAGTGTGTTAATGAAGTACTAATACTGGTATGGTTTGGCAAGCTCAGAAACAACTGTGACTTTGTAAATTTAAATAACATTTTATTTTTAATTAATAGTTGAAACAGTCCATAAAGTGCAAATGCTAAAACCAAATGTAGTATTTTTTAGTCCAGTATTCATTAAGACACAGCATCTAAAAAAAAAAAAAAAATAGGGCCAGCTTATATCACATAACTATTAATTATCTTACAGCTTCAAATACAAACAATCAATGAAAGAACAATTTCAAAAAGTGCATTTAAAATAGTTTGGTCCTGAGAAGTGCACCTTTAAGTGCAGCAATAAAACCCTCATTTTCTCTATGCAAAGCCTGGAAAGAAGACATTACATATAAATTACAAAAGATTTCACTAAACATAATTAGTCAATGTTCATTATTACAATCCTGATCACCATTATTCGTATACCCATCAAGTTTAAATACATAATTTTGAAAATGTCCTGAAAAAATAATCAACTAAAGCAGCTTTTTTTCTACTGATAACTTGTGTTTGGTGCAAAAAAGCAAATAATGAACACCCCCCCCCCCCCCCAACATACACAACTGTGAAAACACATTCTGCCTCACCTGTGTTAAAATAGAAATGAGAATAACAGTAAGTTTATTTATTTAAATTACAACTTGTACGTTGAAAACCATGTTTTGTGTTGTATTACTTTGGACAACCAGTTTACGTTATAAATTTGATAAATTTCCATTTATTTCTAAAGATTCTGAACATGTTACGCAAGTTTAAAAATGATTGTAGGATCTGATTTGTGTTTGACGATAAGATAAGAAAAGAACATTGTTGATTCCACAGGATATCGTTGTTGAACTGCTTGACTTCTGGTATAATTTTCATAATTACTGACAATTTCCACCAATTTTTCTAGACACATAGACACATGAACTTTGAACTTCTCTTGTTTTAGCTCATTATATTTTGTGTCAACACTCAACATCCTAATAATGTGAGGGTCAAGCTTTTGAGATCGAAGCACATTTACTCTTTTTCATTTATGTTATGTGATTCCATCTAAGCGGAATTTAATTATACTGCCTATACATAACTTGAAAAGCTTATTATGTACATTTTAAAGCTCTGTGGAAGTGATTGTACACTGTGTGGTTATTGTTAAAAAAATTGTTTAGTTTCCAGGCTTTTGTTACCAAAGTATGCACTAAAGATCAGTTTATACTGGATGTATCTTGAGTGTTTAAAATAACTTGCAGCGTCTCCATCCTTTTCAAATGCTGAAGGGAGTTTCTGAATCCAAACTTTTAGTCCAGCCACATGAAAATCATCAAACAACGAGTGCATCGCATCACACAACACCCACCATCCTTCTGCAACATAAAGCACAATGTCACAGGTTAGTGTGAAACAATCATAAACAAACCAACAAAAAGAGCATACAAAATACTCCAAATTACCTGTATAGGGGACTGGCAGCCAGGGCAAGGTTTTGTGTTTACAAGCTTCCAATCCTCACTCGGATCTGTCCTAAGAGACAGCAGCATTTTCTTTCCATATCTGTTCTCCAGAAGGTTCCGCCTTTCCTTACTGCCAGCAGTATAATCATCCAGAAGTGCCTTCCTCCCCTCTTAGGCATAAAGAAACAGAACAAGAGCAGCCTCAGAGATGCACATCTGCCATCCCAATCATACACGTCACCTAAGAAACCTCAGATAACTCTTTAAAAACGTTGTCAGGTGCCACAGTACATATTGACAATGGAAGTGTTTAAAATTTTTCAAAAGACCAAAGAAAGAAAAAGTTTTGGTCCTGGTGGCAGAGGGTCATATTCTTAAGAACTGTGCCCTGCAGCTAGTAGACTTTTTATTTTCAACACATCTCTCCAAACTTACAAGGTCCCCCAGCTTTGGAAAGACACTGTTATCGTTCCAATCCCAAAAAGTAAGATTGCTCAGCCACTAAATGACTTCAGGCCTGTTGCCCTGATTTCATTTGATAAAATTTGTTCAGGAGCTCATCTTGTCTAAAGTTAAACATTTGGACGCACTTTAGTTTGCTTATTGGACACGTAGAGGGGTTGAGGATGCAACAGGAACTCTTTTAAATATGATTTTTAAGACATTAAAAGGTTAAAAACCTTGGCAAGATTGCTTTTTATTGACTTTTCATCTGCTTTTAATTGTGTTCAGCTGCACATTTTAGCAGAGAAATTATAATGTTTTGATTTGTCTTGATTCTGGCCTCATATGTTGGTTTGTGGATTTTTAAACTGTTTGGGTCAATGGGGTTCTCTCTGATGTTGTTTTGTCCTCTACCAGTTCCCCTCAGGGCTGTGATCTTTTGCCACTTCTATTTATTTTATATACGAAAAATTGTTGCAGTCTTTATCCACAAAGTCACATTGTAAAGTACGTATGCCGATGACTCTGTCATCCTGTCCCTTCTCAGCAGTGATGATCCTGAGGCAGTTGAGGTGGTGCATCTGTATAAATATCTGGAAACTGTTTTTGATGACTAATTGACTTTTGAAAAACATGACCTCACTCTGGAAAAAGACTCATCACAAAATGCATTTTTGTTGAAAGCTCTTTGGTTTAATAATTATTCTACTTTTATGAGGATGTTTTATCAAATCTTTGATTTACCTTCATCTGTTGAATTTTTAACATTAAGAACAGGAACAAACTCTTGGGGATTGTCAGGATGTGCAGCAAAATTGCAGGTATAGCCCTTCAGAACATCACTGATCTACACATGGTGATATCATTGGAAAAAAGGCCAGGCTGTTTCTGGCAGATCCTGATCACCCACGGTGAGTTCAGTTTGCTTCTGTCCGGACGCAGGTATCTGTTGCCCAGATGTAGAATGAACAGACTGAAAAACTCATTTGTTCTTATAGCAGTCAAGCTTCTCAATGAACAATGGTGATTTCTGTACTGTTATTTTAGTGTCTTGTCAAGTATGAATGTTTTATATGTCTACTGACTGTGAAACACATTATCCCTTGAGGATAATAAAGATTGTTGAACTTGAACTTTTCTCTTGGCAATAATCTCAAGCAGAAAAACTATGATGTACGCAACTGTGAACTTTAGTCATTAGCTACTGTAGGTTTTGAAGAGTGTAGACATTGGTTAGATAGATCTGAGGTTCCTTTCATCATATGGACTGATCACAAGAACTTGGCCTACGTTCAGAATGCTAAGACTAAACTCAAGTAAAGCCTGTTGGTCACTTTTCTCTACCAGATTCAATTTCATCATAATCTATAGACACATTCCTAGAATTGTCAAACCCAGCGCTCTGTCCCATCAGCTCTCTTCTTCAGTTCTCCCTAAAGAAAATATCCCTCCTTCGTGAACTGTTGGGAGTCATGACATGGACGATTGAAAAGGACATTAGAGAAGCCCAACTAAACAAGCATGATCCCAGCACTGGTCCTCCTGAAAGGCTGTTCATTTCTGTCAGTGAAGGTAAGGTTCTGGACTTGATATACACTTCAAGTATCATCTGCCGTCCTGATATAAACCACAAGCTATTCTTCACTAAAATACATTTCTGATGGCCCTCATTGAATAATGATATTAAGGAGTTCATTGTAGCTTGTCCCACTTGTGCCCAGAATGAAAGCAGCAACCGACCTCCAGTTGGGCTCCTCCAACCATTGCACTGGTCGTCCTTGGTCCCACATCACAATAGATGTTCATCACTGGTAGTCATAATCACCATCAACGACAAGTTTTCCAAAGCTGCACACTTTGTTCCTCTGTCCAAGCTCCCAGGTGTTGGAGACTGCTGAAATCCTGGTTCTTCACATGTTCCATCTTTATGATATTCCCTGTGGCATGACTGAGAACAATCCCTCCACTTGGTGTCTGCACTTACTTTGGATAGAATATACACATAACTCTCTCACCTCCTCAGCTACTGGTTTGTCCCCATTCAAATCATCCTTGGAATATTCTCCTCCTCTGTTCCCCAGACAGGAGTCTGACATAGGACCTCAGTCTAACATCACATTTGCAAATGCCAGAGTTTGGTGACAGATTTGCCTAACAGAATAAATGTTTGCAGGCAGGCACAGGCCTTCAGTCCCTACTTAGGTGGTAGGGCAAAAGGTATGCCTCTTGACCAGGGACATTAACATTAAGGATACACCAAAGAAACTCGGTCCCAAGTTAATCTGTCCTTTGCCTGTTGTGAAAATCATCAACCCATCCACCGTCAGACTTAAACTACCTCATTCCAAGAGTATTCATCCCACATTCCACCTCTCACAAATCAGACCAGTATTAGTTCTTTAAGCCCTTCTTCCAACTTCAATCCAAACCCTGGCTCATCGACAATCATCCTGCTTTCTCACTTCAATGTACTCTGGATATACGCCATAGGGTTCAGAGATTCCAGTACCTGGTGAATTGGAGGGATACAGTCCTGAAGAAAGATCAAGGATCCCCAAGTTTTTCATCGTCAACCCCCTAATCTCTTTTTTGTCAGGGCCACACCGAGAACTATTTTAGATCGCCTAGAGGTAATTTTTGAGAGGGAAGGTGGGGAGATTCCAGTGTTCTTTGTCACCACTTTCTTGCTACTTCTGACCGGCAGGGCGGAGCCATACCAACACAGCTGATCCTGGCTGAAGAGCGCCTGGTGTACTTGAGGACATGTAGATCAATTCCTCTCAGCTAGAAAATTATGCTACAAATTGGTAACTAGTTACAGCCTTATCTAAGAAAAACTAACGTGTATTTCCTTGTTCTTCCTAGTCCTAACTCTGTGGGTCCTCCTCGTGGACATCCAGACTCTTTTTGCCTGCTATGCAGAACACCTCCATAGAACCTCTGGACATCACCGGTCTCCTCATCATCAGCCTATAACATCTCTGGATCAGTCTCTGAGTTCCATCTTGCCTCTCCAACTTGTTCTACTCAACTTTCTCACAAAGTGCTTTCATCCACCAGTGATCTTTCACCCTCCTCTGCAGGCCTACCAAACAAAGGGCAAAGTAAGGGATCTTACTTCATCTTGGACAATGTACATAGTTACCACTTCTAATAAGATACTTGCGTAACTGTCCTCCATTCCCTTCCAGATCTTACCTAAACCCTTTCGACAACGTAAATAAAATCACTTACCTTCTACTTGAATGTGTCAGTCTCTCTAACAGTCCACACTACTGTGGGTACTAAAATATTTTCACAACACCTCCTGTCCTTCACTTGTAGCCTATGACATATACTGTATGTTGTTATATACCTTTGGACCGTGGAAAAGTTAGCCAAAAGTCTTCCCTCATGGTTTTGGGTTCCTCTTCATAGCATTTGTTATTTCCATGGTAGGTCTTCTTGCAGTCAACACAGAAAGCAAAAGTACACACAGAGCACATCGCCACGCTGCTGGACTTTTCTGAGATGACGGGAGAACCACAAGAACCCCGAGGACAGTATGTCACATCTAAAATGACAAGGGAAAAAAATGAGAGAGATGAGCAGCATTTTTCAATTACTGTATTTTAAATTTTTACGATAAAAAAGTCATTGTGAAAGAAAAAACTAACATACCAGGCATGCGGTCCAGTGTAGATTGCAGAAGAAGACGTTCGTATCTGCTAAACAGTTCCTCTCCTACAAGATTCTTCACCTGTGGAAAAAAATGAATTTAAGAAGCAAAGTGTGAAAAAGGAACAAGTACGATGTATTCTTTCTTGGCTCAGTGTTTTAGCAAATTTAAAACATAATTTCACATATGTGTTACTGGTGTGTCTATCTGCACATGTAAGAAACTTGAAGGCAAGAAAATTGTTTATCTTTTGTTTAACGGTTAAGCACCTTTTTTTTTTACATTTCCACTTTAGTACATTTCAAAAGGGTACTTTTCATTCTATTTCTGACTGTACCTGTGGAGGTATCGGGGTCACAGTGCAGCTCTCTTGAGGACAGATGACATTCTGGACAGTCCCTTCTGTAATGTGAACTTTATAAAAGTTGCTGAGACAAGCCTGGCAGAAGATGTGGCCACACTCATACAGCTGCACACACTCTGATCCAAACCGGTCCATATAACAAACACCACAGTTAAAAAGAGTGGTGGCAAACGCCTTTTGTTTCTGTTCTGCATCATAGATCAAAATCTGGGACAGGAGCTTCTGTGATGGAGTTAAAAAGATACCATTGGAGTTTTTTTCATTGTTCAGGGGGATTTGTGTGGGTTGGACCGACGAAGAAGTCAGCTCTTCTGCCATTACTGATGTAGAAATATCTGATTTATTTGAAACATCCTCCTTGTTGATTTGAACATACTCGGAAAATGGAAGAAGTTCAGACGTATCTGCTGCCAAAGAGAGGACATTCTGGTTGTCAGCTTTAACATTTAACAGGATATTTTCAGATGACACAGACGTGTCTGATCCACAGGGATCAGATACATCTACAGGTTCTGATTTTGGAATGTTCTTATCATCCTCTGGTGACGGATCAGGAGCTTGTTTGTCCTGTTCTTCTGGCAGAGTACTGGGTTGATCTGAAGGAAGCTCCAGCAGATTATGGATGTTCAGGAGCTTCAGGGCATCTTCTCTCAGAAACTGTATCCAGGAGAAAAGCACTACAGCACCCTCTGTGGCCTTGTAGAGATCAATGAGCCGAGCACTCAATGAAGCCAGCTGATGACAGAACAAGTACAAATGTTAATCTGTCCAGATGACATGATTGAACTTTTTTCTTGTTTTTATTGAGATCCTAAATTCTGTATTACTTTGACTTTTACCTTTATTCATTACCTGTGTAGGAGTCAACCAGATGCAGGTGAGAGAAAAGGAGGGAGGAGCAGAGGAGGGGTAGTCCGCAGGAAGTTCAAAGGTCAGGCTCAAGGGTGGAAGGAATGAAATGTCATACAGCCCTAGAAAAAAAATATATAAAATTATTTAAAGTTCAACAGAAAGGGGTTGATTAAAAAGCTATAATACTGCTAAAATGTTATTCAAGAGAAACAAATGAACATTTGTCTGTAAACATTTTGTTTAACAATAAAACAAACGTTAAAGAGTAAGTATCATGACGTACAGAAAAAGCCCATCATAATCCTTTTTTTAAACCATGACACTTTATGTTTAGAAAAAAGAACTATTGAATTTAAACATGTGCTGGAGTAAAAAATTAAATTAAATTTAAAAAAAAAAAAAAACACTGAAGAAGAAGAGGGAGTAGATGAGGATGGTGATTTATTCCACATTGTAGAAATTACAGCAGTGGACCACACCAGAAACAGAATAAAACGTCAGAGCGTTAGAAAATATAAATCATATAACATAATAATCACACAATGTACATTAAAATAAATGATTTTATTAATTCAGTGGGTTTTTTTCTTTTTATGAATTTGCTTTGTTAATTTCTTCTTTTAAACGAAAAAATGAATTAATTAAACAAATTGATTGAAACAAAATAGGTACTGCATTTCACAGGGATTCGTTTTGTTGTCTAATGGATATTTCAGCTTTGCCAACACCCAATTCATTCATTCATTCATTCATTCAACCTTTATTTACTCATTTTCAAGACAGACCTGTTTTAGACAAACCACAGATGATGTGCAGACAATTGGAGTTTTAAAATAGCAAGATTTCTATTTATTACAACACTTAGTAGATTTTCTAAATATTTGCAGTTAACGTTCAAATCTGGCATTTAAAAGGCATATTTATTATTTACCACGTTGCAGCACCACGTTAAAGTCCTCAGGAAGATCCACAGGCACTCGGATTTCTCCGGCAAACTCCGACTTCTTTCGGACGAACTCCTCCGAACAGAAGATACTCTGCAGAGCGAGCAGCTCGTCCTCCTGTTCCTCCAGGTCCGTATTCATTCTTTAAACCTTTCTCCACAAACTTGGTGGAAAACAACTGTTTTTTGTAAAAAAAAAATAAAAAAAAGAACGAGTTTCCTTTTCGTTGGTGTGTTTCTTACAGAGGAAGGCGAACAGAGCTTCAGCTGTTTACTCGGACTTCAGCTGCTTCCTGGTCCATTTGTGCCCGTCCCTCTATGAGTCATAACTATTGAATGATGCAAAAGAGCCAGATACAGCAGAAACCTCAGCCCAGAGCCGGTGTTTAGTCGCACCTGTTCGAGGGCTCCGCCCTTAATGCACCGATGGCTCCAATGTTATGCTTCATATTTTTTATTTTAATGCATAATTGCTAAGGAATAAAATGTCGTACTGTCTCGGTAATTACTTTTTAGTAAGGAAAAAAATATAAAGATAAAACAAAGTAGCTTGAATGTACAAACATTGACACACGTCTCTTTCAAAATGTGATTTGATTACAAATAAATTAAGATAATAATTGAGAACCTATTGGATGATGGGTAATTAAATGGTAAAAAACTAAAGTTTGAAAATATACTGTGTGTACTTTTACTGTAATTTTTTTAATGTATTTTATTTTCACAAAAAATAAGTAACACACATAAAGGAAAATATAAAACCAAAATGTGCAGGAGAGAGGAACCCAAAATGGGCTTACAAGACCCCCCACAAGAGAATAAAGAAAAAAAAAAAAAAATCATAAAAGCTTTGTACATATGCTATACTTTAACACAAATGCACACAAATACAATAGATAATAGCTCATAATAAATTATAATTGACCTAAATATTAAAACTTTGTGTTCCAGCGCAAAACCTTGATGCATAAATGAACATTTAGCAACAGTTGTTTTTACAGAAGAGGATATTTAAATTAAATCATACCTGCTAGAGTATGAATGATAATACACATTCAAATAAAAATATTCATGACATTATAATTTACCAGTAACACATATTAATATTTTTAATGAAGATAATGGATTACATATTACTAATTCCCATTTGATACTTATTCACATTAGAAATTGTTTGTACTGGATTTGTAATTTTCTAAACAAAGGTTTGGATGGAGTTTAAATGTGGAGCATTAACTCTTACAAAAGATTTTTAAAGTTTATATGCTAGCCCTAATTAAATTACAATAAGAAATGTGGGGGGAAATTAAACTTTTGTACAAGGTAAAGTATTTGTTTTTAAATAGGGTTGTTTTTATAATACCTAAAGATTTTGAGATCTTCTTACACAGATTCACAATTATTCTTAAAACAAAATTTCTCATCCATAACTCATTTTGAGTCTTATCATAATTCAGATAGGCTCATTCTCCTCTTGGTCTTGCAGCTCTCATCTCTGGGTAGGCCAGGTCTGGTGGAGTCTGAGCCTGGACCTGGAAGTGGCTGGGACTGGTGGAGCTTGGGCCTGGTAAAACCTGGGTCTGGCGGTTGACTAGCTTGCTGCTCTGCTGCTGCTGCTCAAGTTCAAGTTCTCAAGTTTTGACAACTTTGATGTAATCGTCTTCTGAATCATCTTAATTGTTTGTTAAAGAAGCCAAGCATGTTTCTTTTAATGATTTAATTTATCAATGCATTTTTATTGTTCAAAGACCACCAGATAAAATAGAACGCTACAATAATCAAACATCAAAATTCAAAATAGAAATCCCACAAACAAGAAAGATTGCTTTGGCACAAACAGCTCAGAGGTGCTTAGTGCACGTATTTTGTGAAGGTCAGAGATACATCAGTTCACTTTAGATAGGAAAAACAAGTTATTTGCATGTTCAGTTAAAACAATTCATCAGTTGAAACTGTAGTTTTCCTTCAAGTAGACTGGAATCTCCAAGACCTCCTCCGCCTTACTCATTGGCTTGAGCACCGTTGAGATTTTCTTTGTGACAATCGGTGGCAGGGGGACAAACTGGGATTCTTTGACAGTCGAGGGACTGGGAGCACTTTGGGATGCAAACACAAGACTCTTCTTGATGCTACGAGCGCTTGCTACATAGAGAAAAACAGATAAAACATTCACACACATTGTTCGTCTAAATTATAAAACCTTTTTGTTTTCATCTTTTGCGGATCATCGTTTAACTTTAAAAAATATACACACACACCCCTATATATACTGTATATATATACAGTATATATATATATATATATATACAGTATACAGTATATATATATATTTTTTTTTTCATTTACCCTTTATTTATACAGGTAGTCTCATTGAGCCACGAGAACTCATTTTCAAGAGACCTGTTGGGGAGGAGATGGTGGGGGTTGGGGGCCTTGCTCAGGGGCCCAGAGTGGGGTGAATGACGGAGGAGGCAGATGTGGGTGTTTCACCTTTTTCCACCCACATTTTTTGATGTTGCCGGTACCAGGGCTTGAACTGGCGATCTTCCAATCACAGGCCCACCGTCTCTGACCACTACCCCCATATATATGTATGTATATATACATGTATATATATATATACAGGTAGTCCTCGGTTTACGGCCGAGATCCATTCTAACGGCTTGGCCGTATACCGATTTAGCCGTACACCGGATCCGGCCGTATCCGCGGCCGTATACGCGGATTTTCGGCCGTAAAACGAAACTGAAACTAAACGGCGATC
>JARVLU010000803.1:6645847-6661125 GCA_031762415.1 Simpsonichthys santanae
TTTTACATTTTATTGTTGGATGTAACTGGGACCCTGTGTACATAATTTCGTTCCACCACATGTACCACATGTGGTGCAAATGACAATAAAGAACATCTGACTCTGATTTTCTGGCCCACAATAATGACTGGCTCTTCCGCCATTTTAAATCCTTTTGGAACTGTGCTTGGAGCTACGGCCGGTCTTGGAACACAACACAGCAAGGAGCCTGTGCTGCCCGTACACGTACACATACAACAACAACAAAGCAATATTCTGTTTAAATAAATAAAAAGGCACTGAATCTGGAGAGCTAAAGCAATGTCTAAGTATAGCACTGTATTACTGCTCACCTATGATGACCTCGCAGGATTTTACTGCTTGAGTGACCTCATAGGCAGCACGCATCTCAGAGTAAGTTATTCCTCCAATAACAAAGATGATAAGACGTGAGCCAGTCCGGCGTTCGTCCTGAGCGTTAGGTTTGTGCTTCTGGCGAGCGCTGTGAAGCAGAAATGAACTCAGATGAAATTTAAGAGAGAAAGCAAGTGGGAAAAATAAACATCTGGACAGACAACAAAACAGCTGAAACTAAATGTTCAGTTTATGAGTGGATTGTGAAGAGAAGATAGGCTGCAAAAGCAAACAAAGATTTTCTCAGTTGTTTTTTTCAATTATTTTCACAAGTGTACATAACAAAATTTTCCAAACCTATACGTACATTTAATGTTAAATAAAATTATTTTGAAAAGATAAATAAAATTCTAAAACATATTTTGCAGAAATGATAAATTCCTTCAGAATTTGTTACAGTTCTTAAATGATAACTTAGAAAATCCCACCTGACAGCTCCAGAGCCATTCCAGGCAGTAGGACACTCTGACTGGTGAGGCCATTCCTTGGTGTCCAGTTTGTTTTCCACAGCATCCTGAGGGTAACAACATTTTTAATTGAGCCAATGTTGGTATAAAAAAAAGGCAAATTTATTGAGGAAAGCCATAACTTATATTTATATGAACATTAGCAAGATTGTTTGACATTTAACTAAAATACAATACAAAAGTCAGTGTAACAACATTTTAAATCACTTTTCCTTCTTGAAACAAATATCAATATTTATTGTGAGTAGATCTTATTAGCAATTAACAAACTTTAATTGTGGATCTTTTATTCCAAAAATTAGGGTTAGACTTCCTGAACTGTATGTAAATATTGTAAAAAAATAAATAAATAAATAAAATCAAAGAAACAATCTGCTACTGAGTATGTCTCCAGCTAACCAATTAGATTTTAAGAACATTTCTAGTTGCAACACATCAAAAAAATGTGTTTTCTGCCACAAGAGGAAATATGTACCAGATCTAAAAGGAAGTCAGGTGCTCAGGATTCCTAAGAAATGGGGTTTCAGGTGATGACAGAAAAGTGAAGAGAAAATAATGGGAACACTTCTTGTTATTACAATTCAGATCTTTCCATTTGAACTTATTTACCCTGAAGACAGTAAAGATTTAAACTAGGCTTTTTAAAACGCCATGTTTGTTAAATTGTTCAAGAGCCCCCTTTTTCATTTAAAACTGTTCATCCATTTTCTATATCTGCTTGATGCTGCTCAGGGATGTAAGAAGTTGGTGCAATCTTCAGCAATTGTTGGGTGTAGCCTTTTAAAATTATTAAGCTGAAAAACAGAACTGAGATTTGGTGGCAAAGTTCAGTAAAAACTTGCCACTGGGAAGACACAATTAAAAGCATCTGAGTGTCAGTGTTAAAAGATGAACAAAAGCAGAAAGATTTCCCACATGAACTCAGACAAATGCTGCTGATCCCTATGGAGAATTCCTCTACACAGCAAAATGTACAATACTGTTTAATACAAGACCTAAATTTGAAAACCTCTTTTTGTTCTGCTGCCAAAGAGTTGCTGAACAAGTTTTCTCTCAGATACTATTCAGAGATGAGTTGTGGTAGCTCACTGATATTCAGAATGTTGTTAGAGAACTGAATTTAAATGAGAAGTGAATAAAGATGTAAATGTTGTGAATACATTCATATCATGTTGTTTATTACACAGTATGTGTTCACTGACCTCCATCACATCTTTTATGACCGGCGTCCATCTTGAAAGGCTGTACCTCCCCTCCTGGGGACGATCCCGTCGGGTTTGTTTGCGTGAGAAGAGACTAGGCTATAAAACAAATGCACAACAAAGAGCAGCAATAAAACTAGAGAAAATAATTTTAAAACAATGTGAAGGAAAAAAAAACAACAACTTGTTTTTCTTAAGCAAACCATATTCTTTTAAAACTTACAGATGTGATGATAGGGACTCCCAATTCTTTCCAGTTCAGGATAAACTCTCGTTCATCCTCAATCTGAACATGCTGGATAAGTTTATTCAAGTTTTCATCTGTTGTTCCTGTTCAGGCACAAAAAAAAAAAAAAAAAAACATTCATTTTTCTTTTTATTTGGTCTTTTTCTTGAAAGTTTCAATTAAATGGAAAATTTATATCTTCACTGTTAAAAAAAAAAAAAACAATTTTATAGTAGGTGAAGACTGTTTTACCATTAAGACTGAAAATGTAGAGCAGCACAGCTCGAATTTTGTCGTATTTGCTGTATGGGTACAGCAGCACAGGCAGCAGAGTCCTCATCGGATCTTTGACCTTCACCCCATCCGTATCAGAACCTACTGCAAGATCCTGCAGAGAAAATGACATAGAACATCCTATATTTACAACAACAACAAAATTATCAATATTTGTCTAGGTGAAGGTCAAACAGCTACAAAAAGCACACATGCACATTTTCATAAAATTAGTTGGTTGGATGCTCTCAATGTCTCTCATTTGTTCAATAATATAGTTTTATTCAAAAAATAAAGTCAAAACTCCAACATATGTTCTTGAGTAAGAACTTTGTAAACAGACCAATGGTGCTTAAAAACAACTGGCTTTTACTAGATATTTTGTTAATCTTAATACCACTTTTTACTGAAGAGTTCAAGGAGGGCACAGACAAACCTGCTCAGCTTTGCAAAGCTTTTCCACGTTACTTGAGAAAGGTTTCATGCAATCTTCAGCCAACTGTAGATGTATAGTTTTCTATAATTAGAATAAAAAGAACAGATACTAATATTATATACAAACCTATGCACTGTAATTGATTTTATTTTATTATTTTCAGTAAGACAGTTGTTATAGAGGCAATACTTTGGATCGGTATTCTTCTGCAAGATGGCAACAACTCTGAATAAATTACAAGCTGTAGAGGCATCTACACCCAACCACAACTTAATGACAACCTACATCTTTAACTGCTAGTAAGAAGCTGTTTAGTGTTTCATTTGCTGTAAAACCAGTTTCAAGGCACATCCCTGAAATGTCATGTTAAAAATCTCCTGATAGACTTTACAAGTCAAGTTAGCATAATAAAAAGATTTCTTTGTATTTCATACCTCAGTAAGCTGTTTACGGAATGCAGGCATCTTCTTCATCATTTGGGCCAAATTGCTTATGGTTATCTGAAAAAATAAATAAATAAAATGATTAATTTGATGTAGAAGTGCCTTTAAAACACAAAGTAGAGCTTTAAAAACCAGCAGACACTTGAACAATTCCAACTCTATACCTTCCCATCTGGCTGTTTCTTGTTGGCAGATATTTCTTTTACCATCTTGGGGATTTCCCTGTACGTATAAGAAAACAACAAGTTAAACGTTTGAATGAAGACTGTAAAACAACAATAGTACTACAACCTGCCAACTTACTCTGAGACTTCAGCAATATGCTTGTGCCTGAGTTTTACCCAAAGCATGTCATCCTCATTCAACAGGGCCTGCTTCTCTGAGCCATCTTTGGATTTGTACCTGAGCAACAAGATTACCCAGACAATTAAATTTCAGCAATCTGCAAGGCAATATGGTCCGACTGGGAGACTGTGTGTGAATTTTGAGTGCAGAGAAATCCAGTAAAGAAAGACGTACGTGTATGTGTCATTCTGAATATCAAGGAGGTCGTAAGCCATGGCCTGGTAGGTGAGTTCATGGAGGATGGGGCTCACTGGGTCAAAGCCTCTTTCCACTATCAGCAGCTGGGCCTGAGTCTTTTCCTGCAAACAGAAAATTAAAGCAAAAAAACAAAACTTTAACATTTTAGATTAAAAATAAATAACTGACAATGGTGTGAGATTTCCTTTTTTATCTTTTTTTATTTAAATAAACAATACTTCGTATAAAGTTATAGGTAGAAATAATACTGAACTTGAAGGATCCCATTAACTCCGAAGGCTAAGACTTGACTTTTGGTATCAACATTTTTTTTTTTGTTTTATTTCAGCAGGTGTCTCACCTTCTTCTTCCCGTTGTCATCCAACTCATAGTGTCTGGCTAGCCTGGTGTCAACCAGCTCTGCAAGAGTTTTAGCATTTTCCATGTTGCCATCTCTAGTTATTAAAAAAAATAAAAAATAAAAAATTCAGTCTCTTTAAACCACAGTAAAACTTTAGTGACGCTAATATTCATAAGATGAGCCTTTAAAGATGGAAGTTTGCAAAATTTGCAGCTGCTGGACAGTCAAGTCGTTTCTACCCTTTCACATGCACACACCTCCAGTTTGTGTCAATTTTTGAATTATTATTTTCAAAATATAAAATCTATTAACAACTTTGCAGCAAAAAGCAGTCTTTGAAAAACAAATTTTTTGAACAGTGTTATTTTAAATCTTTTTTCAAGTTCAACAATCTAAAAAGCTTCTGAAAGCTTCATCTTTCACCCTTAAAAATAAAAAATAAAAAAATAACATCTCCAAAGTAGTTAGTCTGAAACCTTGTGTGCATTTGATCCTCAGTGTTGGCAGAAAACAAGTCAACATCAAAGTATCTTGACTATCAGCCCCCAAAACATAATTTCTTGACTTTTACAGTGCCTTGTGAAATAATTTAGTTCAGTTTTGCTCAAGAATATCCCTGTAATGGGCAGCACGGTGGTGCAGCTGGTAGAGTTGCCGCCTCTCAGCGAGAAGGTTGTCAGACCAAATCCCGGCCGGGGACCTTTCTGGGTGGAGTTTGCATGTTCTCTTCTTGCATGTGTGGGTTTTGCATGTTAGGCTGATTGGTAACTCTAAATTGTTCCTAGGTGAGAGTATGAATGGTTGTTTGTCTTTGTGTGTCCCTGTGATGGACTTGTGACCTGTCCAGGGTGAAGACCGCCTCTCACACAGTGACTACTGGATATGAGCACCAGTGACCTCCACGATCCATAAAGGAAGAAGCAGGTAAAGATAATGGATGGACAGAATATCCCTGTATTTAGCACTATCCATCTTCCCCTCAACCCAGACCAGTTTCCTGTCTTTGCTGCTGAAAACATCCCCCACAGCATGATGCTGCCATCCCATTTCACTATGGGTGTACTTGCGGTGATGAGATGTCTTGGTTTTGTGCCAGACATAGTGTTTTCCTTGGTGGCACCTTCCTCCATGCATTTGGAGACTCTCCCACATGCCTGTTGCCAAACTCAAAATGAGCTCCTCTATTTTTTGTCTGTAAGTAAAGACTTTTTTCTGGCCACTCTTCCATAATATCCAGCTTTGGACAGATACTCCAGTCCCTGCTTGAGAACTGGGCAGCCCCTTCAGGGTTCCTTGCCCAGTCTGATTTGGTGGGCAGTCCTCTCTTGACAGGTTTGTTGTGGTACCATGTTATTTCCATTTGATAATGGATTGGATGGTGCTTCAGAGAATCATCAGAGATTTGGACATTTTTTAAATTTTGTATAACCCATCCCGGATTTGTACTTCTCAACAACTTTGTCCATGACTTGTTTAGAGATTTCCTTGGTCTTCATCATGGTGTTGTTTGATTAGTGGTGCCCCTTACTTAATGGTGTTGCAGCTTCTGAGGCCTTTCAGAAAAGGTGTGTGTATATACTGAAAGATCATGTGACACTTCAATTGCATAAAGGTGGACTTCATTTCACTACGCATGTGACTTCTGAAAGTACAGTAATATGTTTCACCAGAACTTTTTAGAGGCTTCATAGTAAAGGGGGTGAATATATATGCACATGCCAATTTTCAGCCACCATCCCCCCTCCACCAAAAAAACGCTTTAGATATCTTTCACATTTAACTACACCAACTTAAGACTATTTTGTGCAGATACATCACATACAATTCAGATTTTAAAAACATATAAAAATACAGGTTATAATGCAACAAAATAGGCAAAAAGCCAAGGGGGTGAATACTTTCGCAAGACGCTGTAGGTAGCACAAGTTCTTCTCAAAAATGGTGTCAGCTTGGGGGCTAAGGTGTGGTGTAACCTAAGCTCAAAAAATGAAACCTTCTCTGGCTTACTTCTTGTATCTGACCCCTGGGTACTCGTCCAACGTGGCACAAAGCGTCACGATCTGGTCTGCAAGAGTCTCCAGTGTCTTTCTTTTTACTTGACTGTGAGGACTGTAGATGTTTCGGAAAGCCCCAGGATCATTGCATGTAAACACCTTAAAAGTACAGTTTGAAAATAATATTGTCAAATAATATACAGTATTTTTTTTAATGATACACTCAGGACTAATAATAAAACACAAAATGTTATTAACTTTGACAATGTTGTATTTTAAAATACAGGAAGCAGCTAGTTTCTGTTCTCAAGTCAAAAATTATGCTATAACTTAAGAGGCAAACTTCATGAAAGTTTTCTTTAGACTACCTCCAGACCCAACCTTCCTCCAAAAAACAACAAGCAGCAAACAAAAACAAACAAACAAAAACAAACAAAAAAAACTACTAAACAAACTGATAAGTTGAATTAGAAAGAGGAAATGTAACATTACCACAAAATTACCAAAGGAAAACAAGCCTCAGTCATTTACCTGTGCCTCCACTGGCATGAAAGAGATGTTTATTTCCTTGCAGACACGTATGTACTTGGCACAGTAAAGCTTCATGTTGTTAAAAAGGTCATCAGGACAGTCTGTGAAATTAAATTAAGAAACATTTAGGAGTGCTTTTTATCATGTTACAGTAAGGATCTTTTTGTTTAATATTTTTAATTAAATATTTAGACTGTGCTGTACTTGCATAGGGCCTTTCTAGTCATCCACACTACTCAAAGTGCTTTACCACACAATATGTGCCCTCATTTACCCATCCAGCCACACATTCATACAGCACTCTACTACATCTTTACAAAGTCACTATGAATAAATCATTCTATAGATCTTAATCAGTGCTTTAAATGATATTTACAGACTAATGCGGCACACAATGGAGGCAATAAGGGATTCAATGTCTTGCTCAGAACACTTTTTGAAATATTACTGCATACTAGGGGAATCAAATGCCCAATTTTCTTATTGAAGAACAAATGATTTAACTACTGAGCCCCAGCCGCACCAAAATTTTAAAATATAAGTTACTTACAGTCAGTAAAATAAACATAGGCTCCTTTGTATTTGGGTTTGCGCTTGAAGTCTGCTATAAAGGCATCAACACTCTGTCGAAAACAAATATTTGAGACAATAAATACAAGTTTGTAAGATAATTCCGTGCATTATGGTCATATCAAGGTTTTAATAGCAAACCTTAGCGGTAGGTGTAATGAAGTAGATGGCCTTCATTTCAGGAACAGGCTCCCTGTTTTTGAACAGGTCCTCCACAACTAAACAGAAAAATAAAAACCCTTTTACAGTGAATGTTGCACATAAAATTATACTGTATTCAGACTTAAGTTAGTTCCATCTTGACTGCATGTTGTGAAAATATACATTGTGCTGTAATTGAAACCCCATAACCTACTTGTTATTTTCTCTGCCATCAGATCGGACATTTTGCAGCATGATGAGAGGAGCTTAGTGGTGAAGGAGTCCAGAATCAATATCTGTCAAGATATTAAAGTGATGAATGATTAATGTACCACATGAGTTGCAAAGTTGTGTAGACAATCGTGAAAACAAGTGTATTTTAAGTCACAGCGAGGAAAACTGAGATGTGAAAAATGTCTATTTATCCAGTTACAATATTGAAGTTCTGTCCTACCTTCCACACTTCAGATTTTCTGCAATCTGTGATAATTGTATCTTTTATCCCTGTAGAAAACAAATAACATGAAAAACCTACTCAAGAATCAAAGTTGAGTTTCATTTTAAGGTTCAGAATGTGTTCATACAGTACATGGTCAATCCTGGGTTTAAAATATAATAATTCACATTTGGGAGTTAGTACAATTAATAGAATTGGTAGAATCAAAACAGCAATTTATACAGAAATATAAGTATAATATTTGATTCGTATAACCAGCCTTAACATTGACATATTAATGCCAAACAGAAAAGTGTGTACTAAAAGCCTAAATACTTTACAATTATATTTGATACATAGCTCTGTCCAATTTTTTTTTAAGATTTTGCTTGCATATACAGTACAGTTTTTTGAAAAGAAAATCCAATAAAGAAATCTTATGTTTTTATATTCCTTTAAGTTAATCTGTAGGATATTTTTGCAAACCATTGGATATTTCAGCAAAATGTATTGCTTAAAAACACAAAATGTAAAAAAAAAAAATATATATAGACATCAACATTTTAACAAGTACATTACCACATACAATTGTTTAAATAAAAAATAGATGTAAAAAAGAAAAGAAAAATATATATTTAAAACAATTTATTGAAGTTTTTCATTAAAAAAAAGGACTTAATTTGTAAAGATGCATCATAAATGCTTCACTAGGCTCAGGCTGTGTCTACCCATCCTACTTTGGAAAAAGGCACAATTTCATCTTGTTATTTCAAAAATATGATATCACGTTTAAATAATGGTGGAACAAAATATGGAAAATACAGCATCTCCACAGTTTATAGAGGCGATGTATAAATACTGTAGTAATAAAAACTGGGTCTGCTGTAGTTTCTAACGTTGCCACTTCATTTATATACCATCACATCCAGTTCTTGCCATATAAAATTGCTAAAACTTTGATTATTAATAACAACTTCTGTCAGCACTCAGCAGTTTTTGATAGAATAACTTCAGCTTCTGTAAAGTTTACAACACAACAGGTTTGCGTCAGAATTTCTTCTGACATTGACTAACGTGCAGGAACGAGGTGGGGCTCCAGACATACAAGTGACCTCATGTTGACTAACCTAACGAAAACAAGCAACAAAAGCCAGAAAAAGTACAAGTCAAGTTTAAACATGGTTTATTTACTCTACCGACAACTCATTCGATTCAAAATGATAACTTCCGTTTCGTTTTTAAAAAATAAACTGAACGTGCACTGTGATTCCGAGACGCAAAGTCGTTTGATAATGGCGAAAAAAAGCGCGCACTTAAACGCAAAACGGTGCTTTGTAAGGCAAAGAAACGCTGTAAATCAGGAAAACTTACTTTTCCAAACTATTCTCTTCAGACCGTGATCTGACACCGCTGCCATCTTGTTTTCGTTTTCCTGTTTGCCCATCCTCCCAAGTAATCCTCCACGCACTTTTACGTCATTGCGTCAAAAGCATGCGACGCAATGACGTTGTAGTTTTTAAACCCCACGAAACAAGACGAAAGGCTCCTACCCAAGACAAAACAAAACAAAAACAAAAAAAACAAAAAACACTTTTATTTAACTACTTTGTTGAAGATTATTTAATATAGCTTCTGCATTTTTTGTTAATATGATGTGGTTACTAGTAACACAACGTAATGTGTAAAATTTTACTTTGATGTAAATAAGCGCAAAGGAATTGTACAGTACAGTACAGTATATTCATTTATACAGTATAGCACCATACATTTATATTTGTTTGTATATGAATTATTTGTTTATGAATATCTATATATTTACAGTGCATAAGTAACCTTGATCTTCTCTTTATTTTTTATTATTATTATCTTTATTATTTGCTTATTTGATTGTTTTGTGTTATGTGTATGGGGGTTTGAATATGTAAGAATGTAATTTTATTCATTGGTTTATATTTGAGCATATACTTACTTATTATAATTATTATTATTATTATTGATAATAGTCAAAAAGCTTAATTATCAATATTTCTATTTTAATCACTCAAATGTGTGCCAGCTAGAAATAAATACAAGTTGAGAAAGCAAGAAATTATGGATAAAGAGAAACATATTAACTAAGCTATGATAGGTCATGGATGAATATTAGAAGTAGTAGTTTACAAACTATACATGAAAACAAAAATGTTTTAACCTACTATGTTAAAAAAGATTATTATTTAGTAGACAATGAAGAAAATGTATATGAGGCTTTTAGAATGAAATAAATTAAAAGTTGCTACATTATTAAATGCATTTTTTATCTCAAATTGCAGTATCTTAAGCAAATTCCCCTTCGTCATTAAAACATCAATAAAACAAAGGAATCTGCTAAAAGACTTTCAGGCCATTTAAAATTTTATCCACTGAGACAAAAAAAAAAAAAAATCTGTCGTATCAAAAAAAAAAGTTCTGGTTGTCGTCAATGGTTCTTTTCTTTTATGTGTTTGATGTATTTTCTTTCTTTTTTTTGTGACTTGTCTTTCTTCTGATATGTTTGATAAGATAGTTGCTCAGTATTTGTATTTGTTTTAAATTAAGCTATAGACAAAAAGGCAGTCAGTGTCTAAAATAAAATCTTTAAAAGACTTTTAGAGAACTGACTTGTTAATAAAATGACATAAACTTGGTTCTTGGCTCTACTGGAAACAAAAAAGTAAGCAATGAGTCACTCAATACTTTTACAGCAGGAAATTAATCTGAACCCTCCAGTAAAGGGGAACTCCAGCATTTCTGTCACAGACATATACATGTCACAAGTGATAGCTTTATCCTTTAATATAGAAAATCACCCATAGCTAAATGCTGTCTGTTAATCTGTCTTGAGTTTGCTTTAATATGATTGGACCTTTGTTCTAAAGTAGGAGGAGCTAGACTTATATACTTTAACTAGCTCAGACATCACATTTTAAGAAAAGGAGAAAACATAAAAGAGAAGTGCTTTTAAGAACAAAAAAAGGTGTTGAGAGTGTAAAACATTGAGAGGAGAGCTTTGAGAAGCAAATCAAGAATGGGTTGCATGAAGTGGCTGGGGATTTTTGTCTTTCTGAGCTTATGCTCACAGGTACAGTAATGAAATATCATTGCTAACGTGAAATTTATTTTAAAATAAGTAACAATACATCCCAAAAAAAAATGTGAATTTTAAATGCATGAAAACTAAAGTTTGATACGTACGTGCAATCTTTTACTTATAAGATATTATTTTTTTAATTTGCAGACTGCAGCACAATCAGGTACTGTGTGTTCTTTTCTCAACCAACTATCTCATTGTAAATGTTTCAAATGGAAAAGGAAATGATTTAGCATGCTGATTATAAAGAGCACAAAATATTTGTTTCAATATGGTAAACTTATAATTTTTACTTTGCATTTCTGTCATGCAGGTTTCCAAGTTTCTGTGTTTTCTACAACATCCAAAACTGTGTATCTTAAATGGAGCGAGTATTCTGGAGCTGCCTCATACAAGATCTCTGCCGCCTTGAAAAGCTCACCAAGCAACCCCTTTGCTTTTGCCACGTTTGGTCCAAACACTGTGATGGGCTCCATCACCTCTCTGTCCCAAGATGTTGCATACATCTTTACAGCGGAAGCTCTGGACGCTTCCCAGGCAGTACTGAGCTCCACATCTACTGAAACATTAACAGGTGAGATATACTGTGTTTAAGTTCTTTATAATTTATGATTATTTTAATTGAATTGTCTGTTTCTTGACTATGCTTTACATTTCGGAACAAATGCAGCTTCAGTAGGTTTTCCCACTTGACTGATTCTGTGAAAAATAGAAAAGAATCAATAAAATAGGAGTGAATCCAGAAATATGAATGAATATGAATAACAGTAAAAAGTTTATCTATATTACCTTAATGAGGTTTGACACAAGCAGCTGCCAGAGGAGGAGCACAAAAAGTCAAGGCTATTGCTAAAGCTAATGCACTGATTAAAATTCCTAATTTTATAGTTTTTGTACCCTGTCCAAACAGTTTAAATCATGCATAATTTTGAAAAGTCTTTCAGCTTTTGTTTGTTGTTCATATATGATTCAGACCACAATAGCATATTATGCAGTGTGTACTTAAATAATGACAGTGGACACTCCGAGAATAAAAAATGTAATTCAAGGCCCAAGAATATACAGTAACTGAAAAGTACTACTGTATTTAAAAAATCAATTAAAACAAATTACACAAAATTGGCAGACATGACAGAACCTATGAAAGATGTGACACAGAACCTAACAGATGCACCATCCTTACCTAGTTTATAGTAAGTTTTTGGAAATCTGTGATGGACTTGGGATCTGCACAGGAAGTCGCCGCCTCTCACTGCTGGATATGGGCACCAGTGACCCCCGTAACCTGAAAAGGAAGACGTGGGTATGATAATGGATGGATGGATCTTTGGAAATCACTGTATTATATTTAATATTTTTAATGGATTCAGCTAAATAAAAGAAAACAAACTGCATTTATGAAAAAGTGTTGGTAACAAAGGGCTCTGTCCTTTGATGTGGAAACATTAAACACAACCACTAAATTAGATAAGCAAAAGTCTCTCTTCATGTTAGATATATCATCTCTGACATTTCACTGTTACTGTTTCAGCTCCTGATGTAATGGAACCCATCAAGAATGTGAAGCCCAAAGACAGCAGCACCTTGACGGCAGAGTTCATCCTGAAGACGGGGGCGACTCATTACATCATACGCATTGAGAACATTAATGGTTTCTTCAGAGAAGACACCGTGTCCTCCTCCCCTGCTGAGCTTAGCAATCTCAGCCCATACACAGAGTACTCTCTCAGCATCATGGCTGCAAACAGTGTTGGTCGGAGTCAGCCATCGGTTTCTGTGACTGCAAAAACAGGTACTGTTGATTGTCTCATTGCACTATTTATCTTTTCAGATGATTTTTATGTGTTTCTGCCTCATAGCTGTGAAACAAAATACAATTAAAAAAAAAGTCCAGAAGAAAGTCTACATACAAGAGTTTTGTTTTTATGAAGAAACCCACAGTTGCTTTCTCTTCAGTCCCACCTGCCCTGCAGAAGTCAATTGATCCACATATTGTAACATAAAGCCTCCATTTGTGTGCACGCATCATTGGTGCATATCAAAGTCATTGTCTTTTATCCAAGAAATGCATCAGCATCCCTGAGGGCCTTCTCATGTATCAGCTGTAACTTTACCTGAACTCCTCTGTATGTGCATAAAAGAAAGCTTGCTTTTAGTACACAGCTTTCACAACTCATCTCCATTCTCACCTAAAGGGGAACATTTGATCCTTATGAGGCAACAACATAAATCATGCAACACTAAGTTTCACAGATTTATAGTCAGTGTAACATTATAGAGCTCATGTCATAGATCCAATGTTGCTGTGTCCTAGATCTGAATTAAGATCAAACTCTGGACTTCTCTTTGTGTCTCATCGAAAATATTATTAAATACTGTAATGAGCTTCTAAAAAAATGGGGTCAACTCCAAAATTAATGTCTAATTAAGCAATATAAAAATGTTCTATTACTGTAGATGTTAAGAGTTATTATTAAATATTGTTAAATGGTGATGATCCTTTGATTTGGGTCAAAAGCAGCACTTTGTTTGAGTTGTAACTTGGGGATCAAAAACCTTCCTAACAATATACTGTGCTGTTTTTGTTCTTAGTTGGTCTAGAGCCCACACAGGAACCAACACTGGTTGGAGTTCATACAAGTTTTATCCGTTTGGCAGATTATCTCGCACGTAGAACTTATGAAACTTTCTTCTCCTCAACAGTTTTGGCACCTCCTCACATCTCCGCTTCATCTCCCAGCAATGACAGCATTGTTGTATCCTGGACTCCTGTTGCTCCTGCCGTCCAGTACACCTTGTCCATATACAATTTTGGCATGAACACCGAGATGAAATACAACACATCCAACACAAGCCTGACCTTCACTGGGCTTGATGCGGGATTACTCTACGGCATCGGAGGTTTTGCTTGGGACCCAGAGGGCCGAAACGGAGAAGGCAGTTTGTACGTCAACCAAACAACACGTAAGGAGACACTGAGACGCCTCCTCGTTTGTGACTTTACACTCAGTGCTAATGTTTTAACATCAGGACTCATCTTTGAATCTATGCATACATATTTACATCAGTAAAATCCATTAATGTGTTGAGTAAAATGCAAATACTGTTATAGATCTACCCAGTGTTGTCACAAGAGCAGACCTCCAACCATTAAAAAAAAAATCAACCATTAACTGACTATCATAACTTATTACCAACAACAACAACAACAAAAACATATTTTTAGATTGCCGATGACAGTAGATATTAGTATTTAGGACAAAATAAGCATTCTAGTTTCATGTGTATGTGGAAATCTGAAATTTCCACACACAAAAAATATTCTAAGTTCCAAATACCATAAACAAAAATACCATATACAGTATAGACATATATTTTTGCAGTAAAATTGTTACTTATACAAATATGCATTATATCTATCTTTCAAAAAGTTGCAGACATTTATATTTCAGCAACATAAAAGGTGCTGTGCTGCATCAAAATTAACCAAATTTAAACCAATCTTGACCTTATACTTTATACATATAGACACAGCCATTAGTATGGTGAAATGATTGATCTCCACCCCTGTTCTTTTCTGGGTTTCTCTTCATAAAATGTATCATTTTGTCATCAGGACCTCCAACTCCATCTTCTGTCAATGTGTCTGTGGTGATGAGCAACAACACGGCTAGACTCTCTGTGTCTTGGGAACTTGACCAGAAGGTTTTCAGACCCACTGAGTATCATGTAACAAATGACCAGGGTGTAACCTGTAACAGCACTTCCAGCTCCTGCACCTTATCCCCAGTAGGCTGTGGAAAAGTCCACACCATCCAGGTCACTGCGTTCAACAAGGCCGGACCCAGCTACCCATCCGCCCCTGTGGTCTTCATCACCTGTGAGTAACAATGACATGAATGTGACGACTACTGACAAGTTCAGATACAGCAGAAGGATAACAAGCTGTACAATTCATGTAGTTTACATCTAAATGCCAGTGATCTATTTGTTGCCAGTGAATAAGAAAATTGCACAACATGACCATAACATGTGTTAAATAACAGAAAATAAAAGATACAATTGGACTGCAACATAAATGGATACAACCTAAAGACCAAAATATATCCATCCAAACATTTACTTCACCTGCTTTTTCCTTTCCTGGATGCACAGGAGCTGAGACCTATATTAT
>JARVLU010000803.1:6682438-6694143 GCA_031762415.1 Simpsonichthys santanae
TATATATTCACTAAAATGATCTCAGTGACTTCTAGAAAGATTGTATTTTATTAACATTTTCTGTGTTATATTGTGAAAATACTGTAAAAACATTGAGATATATGGAACTTGACACAGTTGTCACACTTTCATAGTCAAAAAGCCAATAGGACGATTTCTTTGTGCAGCGGAGGAACTTGATGCAATATCTATTTAACACGTTCATCTAATCTAGTAATCTCAGAATGTAATATTTTCTTTTTAAATGACAGGAGAATAAAAGATGTATTTTAAAATAGAAGAAAATGTGATAATTGTTAAAGAATTCAGACATCTTTAGATATGAAGTCACTGTTTTCTCTCGCCCAGCACCTTGCACCCCTGCAAATGTGAAGTACCAGTACTCCTGTGGAACTGGGATTGCCTCGGTAAGCTGGAGCCAGACTTTGGGTCAAAACAGTTTTTACGTTCGCGCCCTTTCCGGGAATCAGTCACTCTCCTGCAGCACCAGCCAAGGGACCAACTGCTCACTGCCTGCGCTGCTGTGCAGTCGCACATACAACATCGAAGTCACAGCGATGACTGACAACTGCAGCAGCAGTGTGCCTGCTGTGACACAGATACAGACTGGTAAGAGCCGAAAGGTCAACAGCAGTTGTTTTAGGGGTGATGCCGGTCATCCAATCTGTCTGTGCATCCAAATTTGTGTCTACATGTGAAGTTTATCAATATTTTTTCTCTGTTTTATTTCACTTTAGAAGCACATGGTTTTATTATGCTAATGCATTTTTATGTGACATAAATAAAAGCAAGTGTACATAATTAAAATATTATTTCAAAAGAGTTCTTATAGTTCTGCATAATGCATTGGAATAAAAGCATATCTTGCAATGTCTAAATATTTTTCAATGAGTTAAATTTTTTTTAAATTAATTACATTTAAGTCCATATCTTCTTCAAAGAATACCATTTGTGGCCACCTAAAAAAGATTTTGCCATGTGTTTTTATCTTCACTTCCCATCAGCCCCCTGTGCTCCAACAAATATCAGTGCTTCACTGCTGTGTGAAAATAACACAGCCAAGGTGAGCTGGCAGTACTGTCCCGGGGCGGTGTCGTATACCGTAACAGCAGCTGGAGGAAATGGAGATGTGAAGCAATGCACCACAAACACCTCAACTTGTCTGATACCGAACATGAGCTGTGCTCAGACCTACACCATCACTGTCAGCCCCTACTCTGACCAGTGCAAAGGCCAAGACAGCCAGGCATACAGCTACGTTTCAGGTATGAAAAAAGGAACCAAACCAGTGACAAATGACTAAAATCATGGAGCGCCTTTTGTTTTCACTGATTGTTTTGCAGTTTCTGAAATTTTTAGCTCTTTTTTTGTCTTCTTTTAACATATTTTTAGTTTATTTTTGACAATCTGAATTCAAAATGGAGAAATCATGCAGACGCTGTTATGTTGCATTTAAACACTTTTCTCTTTGCTGTATCTACTTGAGTCCACAGGTTACCTTAAATTGAAGCAAAATATACTGTATTAACAAATTAAGTAGACTAGTTTATCTGCATGAAAACAAGATTTCCTTTTTGTTTTCTTGTAAAAAAAAAAAAAAAAGCATGCTAAAGTAAATTAGAAGAGAAGTTAGAATTATACAAATTAATTATAGAATAGTTGCACAATCTTTCCTGACTGTTTATTAACGACAACTCTCTTGCAGGTCCCTGTGCTCCCACAAATGTTCTCGGATCCCTACAATGTGCTGGTAACGTTGGTTCTGTGACCTGGAACGCTGCCTTGAAGGCAGATCAGTATGTGGTAACGACTTCGCCTTCTGTCCGCAACTGCACTTCCAACGGGACAAGTTGCTCCCTCACAGGCCTGAACTGCGGCGAGACGGTTTCCGTCACTGTGGTCACCATAGAAAGAGGTTGCAGGAGTCAACCCAGCAGCCCAGTAACGTTCAAAACAGGTCAGAATGCCAATTTGAAATAGATATGATCATTTTTGCTTCCTCTCCAATATTTGGATAAGAGGTGAAACCACTCCAAACTCTGTCCAGATGATCTGTGCTGCTTTCCAAAATTATGCATTATAGAAAACATAGCAAGTGGCTGCAAACCACCACTGCTGATTGTTACATAAAAAAGCCCAGTCCTGACAATGACGTATAGAAATGTTCACATTTATAATAACTTTTTACTATTAGTTCATTCTAATAACAATAACAGCACGTGTCATAAATCAACAGACTGTACTGGGATGTTATAATGCAACAAAACGTGCATCATCATAAATACTAACATGTCATTCAGAGGGTCTTCATCTGCGTTATATATACTGTATATAAATATTGATGTGCATTTATACATCTGAACACCATAGAATTTATAGATGAAGTTCTATATAATGCCATTTGATGATTTTTGACTCTTTACCTTTGATGCGGAGCTGCAGCTACCAGATAACTCATAATACAGAAATGACAAATGATAAACTAGTTCCACATCAGTACAATTAAATCAGCACAAACAACCTTTTTTTTTTTCTCTCTCTCTGTCTTGTTCACAGTCATCTGCCCACCAACCGGTGTGACCGGAGTGACCACTTGCAACAACAATGACATCACAGTCCGATGGAACCAGAGTCCAGAAATGGTGCTTAGTTATTTCCTCCGTTCCCAGGAAGTGGGAGGAGCTACTGTCAACTACACCACAGCACAGACATCTCAAGTGTTCTCTGGGCTGAAGTGTGGCAAGATGTACACGTTTGGAGTTTCCACCAGGAACTTTCAGTGCAGCAGTGACTTCAGCGAGCAGATACAAACTCAAACAGGTTATTTGATGAAAATATTGTAGAATAGAAACCAGTATGTTGTTGAATCATTAGGGGTTAAATAGAAAGTTATGAATAAAAAGCATCACAATGTTTTTGTGCTATTTTTCTGTAATCTAACTAGCTTGTCATAATTCAAATATAACCAAAAAAACATTGATTTCAAATAGGAACCAGTTAAAGTTCAGGTAAAAACTGTTATTTTTGTTATTTTTATTATTAGACTTAGTACTCTATTATTATTAGTCTGTAAAACTAGTTATCTTGAAAGACTGTCCTTCTTCCCTGCAAATATTTAATTTATATATATGAATCAGTTTACTCTCTTACTACTGTACAGTATATTGTTATATGAAGTTAAGTTGCAAATTGCATAAATAATGTAATAATGTTTTAATATTTTGTGCACATTTATTTATTTATTGCAAGAGATTGTGTTTAATTTTACATACATAACTTTATTTACATGATAAATAATTTAAAGTAATATTTTATGTAAATTATAACTACTTTACTATACTTCAATACATATCCATACTGTAATTATTTAGTGAAATATAACCCTCTTATTTACCAGTATAAATAAGATGGATAAATGTTTTTTCCTTTTGTTTGTTGATTTTTAGTCTTTTGGAATTTTGCTTTTAAACATTTATTGACATTACATATACTGTAAGCTAAAGTGTAAAATATTAGTGTTGTATGTACATTTTTAACCATTAAGTTTTGTCATTAATGTTTCAGTATTTCATGATGTTTGATCCTCTCATTTATTATTTCAGATTATTATAACAAGTCATGATTTCTTGTCTCTCTCAGCCCCCTGCCCTCCAACCAACCTGACTGTAAAAACTGAATGTGGTACCAGTACAGCAACTCTGGCCTGGGCCCCGAGTGCATACGCCATCTCATACACAGCTACGCTGATTGGTACCCACGGCCATGTGGTTTCCTGCTCTGCCAACACAACAGCCTGCTCAGCAAAGGTAGACTGTGGACGCCAGTATTCAGCAGTTGTGGTTGCTTCTACAGCTACATGCAACAGCAGTGAATCAGCTAATTTAACTTTTGCTTCAGGTAAATAACTCCTGTTCCTAAAACTACATTTAGTTTTCCATTTAAAATCCGTCTAACAAACAACTTAATCAATAATAATCTGTTTCTTTCCAACAGCCCCCTGTCTGCCTGATCAGGTCCAAGCCGACCTGAACTGCAGCACCAACTCCTTTGCAGTGCAGTGGAAAGGAAACAGTGGAAATACTATGTACACTGCAATGGCCATCGGCAGTGACAATTCAAGTAAAACGTGTGACACCGTCAGCACCAAATGCACCATCCAGAACCTAAAATGTGGCCTCTTGTATGGCATTGTTGTCACTACATCATCTGTCAACTGTGGGACCATTAAGGGCTCTGACTACCACATGTTTTCAGGTAATAAACATCAAATGTAAAGTTTTTCAATGTTCTGACAATGAATTTGCTAAATACTAACAGTAATATTGCTACACATGCATTCAGGATGAACATTGATGCATGCATGTAGTCGTACGAAATGGACTATGTGAAAATGTATAGTTATTGCACAGACATTTCAGTTTTGCAACTCTTGTAGTGTCAGTGTAGACAAATTATGGAGACACATGCAAACATGTACTGTAACAAAATATTTGGATGCTGCAGTAACATGACTTATGTTTTAGACATTAGGCTATCAAGGTTACACGCTTCCTTAAGGATTCTACTAATATTTCAAAAACTATTGGTATGTTTTCAAAGTTTGAGAAAGGCATGCAGGCATCTTATCCTGCCATGTTATCAGTCTACAAACAAGCTCAGCTACTCTTCAAATCCAAATCTTCCTCAAGAAACTTAGCTTTGACACATATTCAACCTTTATACAGGTTAGTCCCATTGAGTCTCGGGGACTCATTTACAAGTGAGACCTGATTTTAACAAATAAAGCATACTGTACTAATTGAGAAGGACACATGAAAGAAAATGGCAAATAAAAAAGCGTTAACAAGAACAGCTAGGTTTTAAAGCAGTGTAGAAAACTAAAAACAGGAACATGTTTTTTTTGCCATGAACTTAGCAGATGTTTGAAGCCATTTAAAGAGAGGTCAAGGTCGAGAGCTTCAGATCTTTTTGCAAGATATTCCAGGAGCAGCCTATGAGAAGGTCCTTTTGTCTAGTTCAGTCCACACTGAGGGAACACTGCATGTAATCATGTCCTGAGAGCGCACGCTGTAGCTGCACTCACGCAGAGACATGTAAGAGGAGATGTATGAAGGCAACAGACAATGAATGAATTTAAAGATGAAAATGTACCAGTGAGAGAGTCTACGTGTTAATGATGACCAGTTAACCAGTGAATGCAGGGTGCAATGGTAGATGCATTCTCCTTCTTTGCTCCCAGTACTCATGTAACAGTTGTAAATGGTTATTGTGATGAATCTGGTTATTGACAGATTCATTGTGTTTTATTACTTCATCTTTTTCATTAACAGCTCCCTGTAAGCCAAACAATGTGTCTGTGGGCTTGCAATGCAGCAGTAATGTGGCGCAAGTCACCTGGGGAAACTCTGGCCCAGACCAGAACCAGATAGTGACAGCTGTGGACAGCAAGGGGCTGGTCACCACCTGCAACTCCAGCAGCTCCGGTTGCATCTTTGACCAGCTAAGCTGCGGGAAGAAATATCTCATCAGCGTTGTTGGCTACACCAACTCATGCAGCAGTGAACCTACTGTGTCCAGCGAGCTCAACACAGGTACTCATACCTCGGAAAGGAGTGCACAGTTACAGAGCGATTAGGTTTTCTCAGCTTTTGCAGTGAGTTTTCAAAGCCATTCGTGCAGTATTTAATAACAGACGAACTGCGCAATAACAGAGCATAAATAAAATGATCTGATGGATAAACTGGTTCCAGATGACTCTGGATACAAGATCAGGTATATCTTTATAACCAATTATTAAAATACAGATCATTTATAGTCATTCATAGTCTTATGAATCAAAATCATTAACATTAAGATAAAGATTAAGAAGAAAAAAGAATTGTCATTAAAACTGCCTTAAGATATACAAGTTATATTTTCACAATTACTCATAAGTTAAAAATATTTATACAACCACCAAACTACATTGTCTTGTTAGGTTGGTGTATCTACTTGACTTCCAATAGGTTTATGTATAACAGGAAATTATAGTGGTTTACATTAACAAATTGTATGTAAAATGGCTAAAAATTGTTAACCACTGACCTCTTGTTATCCTCCCAAAGCTCCTTGTGTCCCCACCAACGTCACAGGACAAGTAGACTGTAACACTGGTATCACAGAGGTCACGTGGACAGCAGCCCTTGGCGCCATATCGTATACCGTCTACGCTCAGGGCAGCCTCGGCAACAACGCTGAATGTACCAACACAAACACCTACTGCAGCTTCCCTAGTCTGGCCTGTGGGCAGGACTACAACATTACTGTGGTGGCGCGCAATCCCACGTGCGTCAGTTTGGCCAGCAAGTCCATCACTGTGCCTACAGGTAGGAAAATATAACCTCTCTCATATATATATCTCGCAAAAAGGGCAAAAGAGTGTATGTTTCAATTTATATAGCTTTCAAGAGGGGTTTATATTTTACTGTTAAAGCCATTTTTTTTTTAACAAAAAACAACAATTTCAAAACAAAAACAAAAAAACGATTTATCGTGCAACAAAAAAACACTAAAGATTTACAGACATAATTCCTCTAACTCCACATGCTTCTTCTCTGCACAGGCCCTTGTCCTTACAGTGGCCTGAAGACATCACTGGACTGCAGCACTAACACAGTCTCAGCTTCTTGGACTCCCGGCACCGGCATCCTCTACTACAATGCCTCTGCTGATGCTGTTAATTTTGTAGACCATCAGGCCTGCTCAACAAATGGCTCCTCCTGCAACATCAGCTCCCTTCGCTGCGGGGAATTTTACAAAGTCAGTGTCAGTGGACAGGGAAAGAAGTGTCCCAGTCCTGCCCTAGCTTCCACAATAATCACATGTAAGTCTATTTATGACATTTAACTTAAAGAAAAGGTCCAACATGAAGATAGAAGTCCTGCATTTTTAATAATTTAATTTCTCTTATGATCATTTGGATTATATTCTACACAAAAGCCCAAAACATTATTTCTTGTGAACAATCTGACGCACTGATTTTGTCTCACTCCACCAGCTGCATGTCCTCCCACCCAGCTGAAAGTGGCCACTTCCTGCACATCAAACAACATCACAGTGTCCTGGCTGGCCTCGAAGGGCTCAGTTTCATACATGGCCGTGGCGGAAAATGCACAAGGCCGCCAGTGGTCCTGCAACACCAGCAGCACCACCTGCCAGATCCCTAATCTGCTGTGTGGACAGGATTACACAGTCTATGTTGCTGGTATTGACTGGAACTGCATGGGAGCCAGGAGTCAAATCAAAACAATTCGCACAGGTGAGGATATAAACCAAAGTGAAATTTTACTCCATATTCGACATAAAGAAATCCAGTACGGTAGTCCCTCGCTCTATCGCGGTTCGTTTTTTGCGTACTCGCTGTATAAGTAAGATTGGACATGACACAATGACTGAATGATAGATGAGTTGCACTATCGGCATGGATTTTTTAAAATTTAAATTGAATTATTTAAAATTATTTTGCACCTGTTGCACCTTTGTGCAGCCCACGCTGCAGGAGAAGCATCGTCCTGCAGCGTGTCAGATCTCCGTTCTGCAGCAGAGAAGTGGGCGTGGCCGAGAGCGCTGGCAGGGAGCTGAAATCATGACATTCTGTGCTCTTTTAGAGCATTTAGAGTTTATAAACATTGTTTAAAATATTGCAATATTACTTACTACTTGTACTACTATTCCCGCTTTGCGGTTTTTCACTTATCGCGAGGCTTCAGGGTACGGATCCCCCACGATAAACGAGGGACTACTGTATATCCAAAATTCTACAATACAGTGACCGGGCACTTTTTTCTCTCTCGTCAGCTCCATGTGTGCCAGAGAACATACAGACTCGCCTCGACTGTCTGTCTGGCGTCCTCAACATTACCTGGCAGTCAACAGGTTACTTCGTGCAGTTCTACGCCTCGGTGGTGAGCAGCAGTGGTCTTATCAGCTCCTGCGTGACCGACCAGCTTTACTGTGTGATCAGCAGCACGCAGTGTGACATGACGTACAGCGTGACAGTGATAGCCCAGAATGAGGTCTGCAACAGTTCCCTCAGCGCCACAAAACAAATTACAACAGGTAACTGCTTTAATTAATCAGTCATGACGAGCACGATGCTCCATTTTGAAGCAATTTTTAAAACAAAGTCATATTTTCCTTGAGTTTATCTCATTAGATCTAAGCTCAAAATATAAATTAAAAAGTACAAGCAAAAAAAAAAAAAGAACATCAAAAAGCAAGATGGGATTATTTTCTATGACATCTTTTAATAACTTTTTGCTGATTTCTAAAAAACAACATGTATTTGAGGTTTTCATGCATTAGTATTGAGACATATTCTTCCAAGTTAATAATATATTTATTCTTTTACTGAAATCCTTTCCTTCTACCTGTCCATGCAGCTCCCTGTCCACTGCTGTCCTTCCTTCCTGTTGTGAACTGCAACACTGGCCTTGTAACTGTTGCCTGGACCAACAGCGTGCCGGGGGTTGTGTACACAGTGAATGCAGCTGACGCTGTAGGTCGCGTGTATAACTGCAGCGGCACAAACAGCTGCATTCTTAAGACACTCAACTGTGGCACGGGGTACAACGTCACCATCACACCATCCAGAAATGAATGTGTGGGCAGAACCAGTCCTATAAAAGTAATCACAACTGGTAAGCAGAAAAGCGTTGATATAACATTTGTATACAAACAAGGAAATGCAGGATCAAAAAGATGATATAACTAATTTATATTCTGTCTGTTGTTATCTTCAGTTCCCTGTGTACCTCAGCTGTCAGATGTGGAGATGGACTGCTTGTCAAACTCAGCGTTTGCCATATTTAATGCAACGGCTGGGGCTGAAGAATACGTCATCACAGCAACAAACAGTCAGGGCGTTATCCAGACGTTTGGCTGTAACTCCACAATAGGTGGGGCGTGTTCTCTGCCACAGCTGATGTGCAGCCAGAACCTGACCTTCACTGTGCAGGCCAAGGACCAGCAGTGCACCAGTGCAAAGAGTAATGCTGTCAAAACTGAAACAGGTAAATAAAAACACAAGAAACCTTTTTATGTAGATGCAAAAGTACAGTAATTTTAAATGTATTTAGATTGACAAGATTAGGTTTCAATTGTAGAAACATTTTAAGCAAGGAGCAAGCAGCTATAATGTGGTTGTTAACTTGTTTTACCTATTTCCACATTTTATTTTCTTCAGTATGAGATTAAAATGTTGGCATTAAAACGTCATGATGTGCCAACAAAAAAGTTACAGAATATTTGTGCCAATTTTCCCAATTACTGTAATTTTTGCTATATAAGTCACAATTTTTTTTGCATACATTTGCATGCCCTGTGACGTATAAGGCGAAGCGACATATTTATGTTTTTCCCCCATATTTAGAACCCAATTTTTGACTGACATCTGACCGTTTCATTCATTCTGACCTGGAAAATATAGAACACTACCATTTTCAGCTGCTAGAGGGCACTCGAGTAATATGGCAAGCCAAGTGTCTCAATAATAGGTAAAAGTGGCTATTAATGAGACACTTGGCTTGCCATAAGGGCCACCGTCGTCTCGCTCTGGAACTCCTGGAGCAAACGTCAAATCAGCTGCGTTTTGTCGCACCGCCCAGGCGAAACGCAGCTGATTTGACCATTAAAGTGCATTTATTAAGGAAAAGTTCAACTGAGACACCTTAACTATAATGTCGAGCAAACAAATAATTGTTTTTCAGTGGTTATCTTGTTAAATTTCGAAGAAATGCACAGCGACTACTCCCTCTGCGTGCATCTGCAAATCAACTTTTAAAATGCAGCTGATTTGACCGTCAAAGTGCATTTATTAAGGAAAAGTTCAACTGAGACACACCCTTGCTATAGTTTTGAGCAAACAAATAAATGTTTTTAAGTGTTAATCTTGTTAAACTTTTGTTAAAATCCTCCCAGGCATGCTCCCACAGCCGCCATTTGGCAGCCTAACGATTTTTGGCACAACACCGGCCCATGTTTCCGGGTGGTCAGCGTTGATGCATAACAAACGTGACGCATCAGCGGTGATGCATATTAGATGCAACGTTTTTTTTTCTTTTCTTTTCACTTTATTACACATATTTGGACTGATACAACTTACATGGCGGAGGGATGTTATCGGCGGAAAGCCCATTAATCTAAAATTCCAAAACCAGAGGCTTAAAGATTTGATCTGAATGCCATATTTGAATAAAATTATATTTACTGTATTTCCTGAACAGGTTTTTATGAAAAATATGAAAAAGTATCCTGCACCATTTAATTCTGAATATTATTTTCTCCAAATATTCAAATAATGTAGATTTAACTGGTTCACAGAGAGATTTTACTATAGTACTTTACTAAAAACAGACTAATTTGTGCAAGCTCTCTCACACTGAGATATTTGCATTGCTAATGGTCAAAAGAAGTAATTTAAGGATCAGCGTCAGGCCCAAGAACATGCATTAATTTAAACAGTTCATTTACTGACTTCAGTGCAGAAAAAGTGTTATAGACTTAAGCAGCAATGAAGGAGTTTCTGAGTAAAGTCTTTTATTGTGCTGTTGATACTGTACATTTTATAACCAGTTTTTTTTTTTTTTTTTGCTGTTTTGCATTTTAAAAACTTTTAACTTTTAAAACTGTTGCATTTTATCGTTACAAGTACCTGAATATAAAAAAATTGCTGTGTAATTTAAAAGCAGCAGACTTAACGTGGAAGGTGATGGTCATTTGAAACTATATATTCTAAAGTGTCTTCAACCCCTCAGCTCCATGTGCTCCTGAGAACGTGACAGAAACCGTGAACTGCAACGATGGAACCATGACAATCACCTGGTCGGCTGTTCCCGGAGCAATAACATACTCAGCAATGCTGGAATACCTGAATGGTGGCTTGTCCAGCTGCTGCGTAACATCTGGAACCAGCTGCAATATAAACAACTTGCCGTGTGGAGAAATGTACAATCTGTATGTCATAGCTAAAGGACGAACCTGCAACAGCTCAGAGAGTGAAGGGCAACTAACCAAAGCAGGTACAGAACACAGCTTTTATCAGAACCTAATAAATATAGCAAATACATCTTTAGTGTTTAGAATATCTTACTCAAATGCAGTTTTTATTAAAAAAAATAATTAAATAAATAAATAAAAGCACAAATGCTGTTTCTTTTTTTTCAGTGGCATGTGTTCCCCAGGGCCTCAAAGCTAACGTGAGCTGCAGCAACAACGTGGCGTCAATGTCGTGGAACAACAGTAAGGGAGGACAGCTTTACAGCGTGATCGCGGTGGGTCCTAACGGCCTGGTGGACGAGTGCAGTTCACCTGACAACAACTGCGAGCTGTCGAATCTGCAGTGCGGACAGTACTACACAGCCACCGTGACTGCTGATGACATACGGTGCCAGAGCAAACCAAGTAACAGCGTGAAAATCAAGACAGGTAACGGCTGAGTGAAGAATAAATTTTAAAGATTTCACAAAAATAACACTACTTGTTTCCAAATGATTCTCAAACTTCTGTCTGTCAGAGCAGTTGTGATTTTATACACTAAAAGGAGGTTAATACTGATTAAAGAAATTAAATAAACCATATTCATTTCTAACTCCAGTGGTGGAGAAAGTACTCAAACACTGTACTTAAGTAAAAGTACAAATAAACAGTCAAAAATGTACTCTAGTAAA
>JARVLU010000803.1:6723845-6734474 GCA_031762415.1 Simpsonichthys santanae
AATATTAGATGTTGGCACCTCCACATCATTGCATTCAGTTTTTATTCACAATTTGTTTAGTGTCCCAACTTTTTTTTGAATCCGGTTTGTAATTTTCACTGGATAAGTATGTGGCTCTACCCATAGCATGTTTCCATCCAGTAGCCATGTGAACTCAAAGCGAACTTTTAAAATGTTGCCTAGTGGAAACTACGAAGCAGGCCTGTCTGTAATAACTGGTTTTGAGTAAACATGAATGAGTGCAGTCAGCAGGATGCAGTGTAAGCCACATTAAAATAAATAGAAGTCGAGGCCGGAAACTTTGAGGAAGAAGGTGCAAAACAGTTACTCTGGTCACATACCAGGCATGCTCTAAAGGAATTCTTGATTAATTTGTATGTTATAATTATAATATAAACACAAACTGCAACTTTGTTTTTCTAAAATGCTACTTCAAAATACAAATCAACGCTGCTTCTTGACAAGATTCTTTGTATGACCTCTACAAAAATAACTAACAAAATAAAATGCATTTCTTTGCTCATCTTTAAAAATAAATGTTTGGATAGACAAGTTTATGGGAGACAGAAATCCAACTGTCTTGGCTGATGTAGTACTTCCTGTCATGTCCAGTTTTTGTTAAATCTCGATGTCACTGCAGTGATATAAGCAAAAAGACACACCAATTCTCTTGGTTCAAGTTTCCTAAAATGTTGAGTTAATAAAATATGTTTAGGTTACACAAATTAATTAAAATATGCTTACAGATAACTGTAACCAAATAGCTGTATAACAAAACTGACTGGTTATCGAAGCAAATGATTAACTGCTTAAACCCATAAGCAATCGTGACCTTCCCAGCCAAACATGTTCACTGAAACCATGTTATCTGTGATTTGTCTAAAACAGGTCTTTCTTGAAAAAGAGTCCTTGTAACTCAATGAGACTAAACTGTATACTGTAAATAAAGGTTGAAGGTGTACATGTCGGTTTTAGCCATTTGTTTTGTGTCACTTAAAAAGCATTTAGTGATGCCACAAAATAAAACCACAATATGCTTCCGCTGCTTTGCCTCACAGATTTTAAAGCTGCTTCCTGAAACATCACACAGGAAATTGACTTTTTATCAAAATAACATCCAGCTCCTCTGCAGAAGATTGTCTGCTTCAACTGCTCTTTTATACAAAGCTCTTTTCTCAAATAAGCTAAAGCAGAGGTTCCCAAACTTTTCCATGCCATGGCCCCGCAAACAGCATTAACTTCTGGCTGAGGACTCCGCAAACCCACAAACAATGCTACAAAACATGTAAAGAAACATCAACTTTTAGAATGTTTTAACTTTAATCCACTATACTGTATTCAATTAATTATTACAGATGCTGATAATTAAAATGTTATTAACATTCGTTTGTGAGGGTCTTCAGACAGAGGACACATTTTGGGCAATCGTGGCCATTTCTCTGTATGGCTGTAAAGCCATACCTATATACTTCCTCATACCCTCAAATTATAGCTGGTCATCATGAGGTTTTTTATTATTATTTTTTTTTTTTTGCATCAGCAGTTTCCACAACAGCAGGGCTGCTGGTCGGTTCCTTCAGTCTTTTTTTTATTTTTATTTTTTTATTTTTATTTTTTAGAAACGTCTTAATTCTGTCCTTGCTATGCTATCTTGAAGAGTAAAACAGCTGTATACATTTGGCTGGCAGCCAATCAGAAAGATGAACATGGTGAAAAGTATTGCAATATATTATTATAAAATACACTTTAAGATAATTATTGAAAAATAGATTTGATTTTATGACAGTAATTTAAAAAAGTAAAATTATATTAAAAAATATACTGTATATAAAGTATGTTTTTATTTTAGCTTTTTTTAATGTTCTCTCCAGCAATCAGATGCCCCACTGGCGGCCCCCCAACTTTGAAAAACACTGACCTTAACAATTATTATTATTATTATTATTATTAATACTTTAATCAATTATTTTATTAGCTCTAAGTGCTTCGTTACTTAAACTACCCAAAGATTCACCTGTTCAGTCGTTCGCAGGATGAGGCACTCTGCACTGGTGTGCATGATGGGTTGCTAGTGGTAGTTGTTGGAGCTGGGTGTTCGGGCAGAGCGGGGTGGGGTCTGGACTCTCGTTCCTCGCTGGGCTCTGGAATACTTCCGATGCCCGTCGAGGCGCTGCCCACTGAGTGATTCCTCCGATGGCTGAACTCTGACATGCTGGATGAGCGTGAGTGACCTGTGCTGTAGCCTGAAAGAGAGGAGCATTGATGTGACAGTAATCAATTTACAAGTCTCTTAAGTAGCACCTTTTCTTTTCCTTATTACAGTTCTACAAAACATGTTTGGCAGTGTTTTATTGTAAAACTTGAAATACCGCACCAGGGTTTTGTTTAAAAGTGCAAAGAAGTAAGTAAAAAGGTAGCAAAAAAGCAGAAAGTAGAATGTGAAAGTTTTTTTTTTTTTTTTGCTAAAATAGATGTAGATTTTCAGCCCTGTAGATCTGCAACTTGTGATGTGATCATTGATTTAGAAGCTCTGCAACAACAGCTATGAACTCACGTTTTGTTCATGTCTGCATGAAGCTTGTTAAGGCAAAAGATATCCAAGGTCATTGTTGCTGAAAGAGATAACTTCCCTCAAACTAATGCGAGGTTTTGAATAAATCTTATAAAGAGTTGCATGTAGGAGGAAAAACATTGTTAGCCCTTCATGAGAGGGCCATTAGAGCTCTCCGTGTGGCTCCACTTCCTCTTATCATTTATTAGTGTCATCTGATCCAGCTGCAATTGAAACTCGAACTGCAATGCTGGAGTATTACTGGTAATGCACGTTATGACTTTCATTCTCCTCAGTGATTTTTATTTCATTTTCAATATAACTGTATGCATTTCTTTTTTTTTAATTTGGCATTTATGAGCGCAGAAAATATTCTTTATTTACTTGAAGTTGGAATCTAATGCTTTTAATTATATAATGTTACAGCTCACTTGTTTTCTGTGTTATATCCATCTCTGCATTACCAAAGTAAAATGATTGCAACTTTTAGAATGTGAGCTATTTCTACCTGAGAGTTTGGACTGTTGGCTGGCGTAGCTAGATGTTCGGGAGTGGCCGCAACCCCCAAGATCATCTGACACAACGGGACATTTTCCTTCTCGAGTCTCTCCTGGATCAGAAAGGACAGAGGGACAAGGGATGACTAAAATCTTAAAGGCACTCAACTGGAAATACTGGATGAAGTGGAAAAATGCACAAACACAAAACCTAATCTCACAGAGGCAAAACAAAACTTGTAATGTCCAGAGCTTGAACGCTGAGCTATATTTAGTTCTGTCTGAAATGTAACTGGCTGCTGATTTCAAGCCGTTTCTCCTTTGATTATCAAAAACCACAAACAACCATGCAACTCATCTATGGCGTCCACTTCATTCGTCTATTCAACCTCAGTTCAAAAGTAGATGTTGGCAGGTTTGAGGAAGCTGTATCAACTCAAATGAGGCAATAGAAACCTTTTGAAAAAAATTAATGACTGGATAACGACTGACACAACTTTATTTCAACAGTCGAGAAGAACCGTTGTCTACAAATCCAGCCTTTCAAAATTCACAAAGGAACTTGAAGAAAACTGGTGGGGCTACTTCAGTGTCAACCCATCGATGCACAAAAGGAAAATTAGCACGGCCAGAAAACATACGCAACTATATATCATACATCTCTCCTAAATTGAGTTTGAAATGACGAATAAACATAAAAAAAAATGCTGGAGCTGTTGCACAGAACTCACCATTTTGAAAATTATAAAACTACTGGGTTTACTGTTTTTACAACTAAATAAACCAGCACGTAAATCACACCTAATGGAAAATGATGGTGCTTTTAGAAGAGAAGAACAAAAAAACACATTTCATGCGCATGCAAAAGCACAACCCCCCAGTTAGACAGACCACAGTTCTATTTTTAACCGAGTGAAAGCCCACAGGTCAGAACAGATTGTAGTTGATCTAAAAAAGAGAATTTAAATTATAAATCAGCTCTTCTACGCTCAAGCATTCAGCATTGAAATGTGTTCACACTTCAACACACACTGAGCAAGAGAGAAAAGATGATGCAGAGGAAATTAACCATCTCTTCTGCATGACAAATTAACATAAAACAGACAGCCAAGAGACAATGGAGACATATGTAAATGGCAAAAGTGGATAAGAAAGTTATTTTAAATGAGTGCAGGATACTGCAGAGAAATGACCCAAAAATGTAAAGAAATGAACGTTTTGAACCCCAGTGCAACTTTAGTTACAAAATGTGATCACTTTGAAATAATAGTGTGCATTTTTAGCTTGAAGTAAAATAACAAATGAAAGTTCAAACATACAGAAATAATGACAATGAATTTTTTAAGGTTAAAATGTATTCTGAATATATTTTAACACTGAAAAGTTAAATGCAAATATGCAACATTAAAATTTCAGTGGCATTTTTTATTCATATCATAGCTACACATATTTACTTCCATAATAAACAAATACTGTATATGCACGTAAACCTGGAACTAAACCTCAAAAATAAATAAAACAAAACAAACTGAAATGGCTTTTCCATGTGGTGGAACAATGAGACTTTAATCTGTAAGACGTCTGCAGATATCCAGGAAAGTAACAATGGTGATGAAGAAACGGTGAGGGGTGTAATGGGAGATGATTAAACTCACCACAGTAGCCTTTCTGTGAATCTCCTCCTTTCCTCTCCTCCAGCAGGTTCTCTCCATCACCTGGGATGCCAATCACTGTGGCTGTGGAGGGAGGTCTGATACCAGAAGAAAGACAATGTAGTTTTATCTCCTCTAATTTGTGACAGTGGTTCTTTCAGAAGCAAAATAAGCAAAACAGAGATAGAGCCACGCTACTAAAGGCTTAAAAATATTAATTTAAGAGACCAGTATGTTGTCATGAGTGACAATTATATTAATATGCCAACTCCATCAAAGGTGGAAAAAAAAAAAGTAGCAATGTGACTTTTATTTTTAAGAGACTGAATAGATTACACCTGTGGAGCAGCTATTACAATCACCTCAATTAATTGATCACATGAATTATTTAAATGATTAAATAACAGCTTTTGAGTGAAAAAAAAAAAAAGAAAGAAAAAGTAGCAAAGTTTCTTAAACTTACGTTTTAAAACAAGGATCCCCCGACATCAACTGTGTACTGATAATGACCTGTAAAAATTTTAAAACGTTATATGGCTTTACTTATGATAATAAAGAGTAAAAACTACAGTAAATTTATTGTGACCTAAGTAAACATGCACACCCTGGGTACTCAAACTACTCCTTGTTAAGGTGTTTGGTTAACGCAGCAGCTCTTGGATGTGAATCAACATTTTCTTTTCTCTCATTCAACAAGCAACACTGTCTTTTTATTGAAAGGGATTATGTCTTTATGCAATGAACCACGTCCTCAATACCTGGTTATTATTAAAAAAAAATGACTTACAACTCTAAAAAAATAGTTCAGTGAGGTAGAGCATTTGAATGTTACCTTGAGAATGGAGTTATCTTGCCGCGTATTTTTGGTATCATAGCCTTCCAGCAGACACCTCCGAGTTGTATTTCCTGAGCCGGCAAACTCTGCTAAATTCAGATCTGCAAAGCCAAGCTAAAAGAGACAGAACGTCACAGGGTGTAGCTTTTTTTTTTTTTCCCCGAGTAATATTATCTCTGGATGCCAATGACATTGAAATTGAATGAAATTTTAGTAAAATTCATTTTGTTCCAAAGTAAAGGTTCAATGTTCTCAGCAAACTACAAAAGCACGTGACAGTGAGAAAACCTTCAGGCACTGAGGGCCATCTGTTAGCTGCAGGCCATCAACACAAAGATGTCTGATTGTTCTAAAATCAGAAGACAGAAGTTGGTCAGAGGGATCATAACATGCCAAGATTACCTTTGCATATGCTTTTCCACCTTTAAGCTCCTAAAAAAAAAAAAAAGAGGAAAAACATTGTTGCTTAATGGTTCTTCAGAAAACATTTAAGTAATTAAAATAGCACCAAAATGCAGTAAAACTACTTTTCATAAATAAGACTTGATAGTTTTTTTAACGAGTAAACCAATTATCAATGCAAATAATAATAAATATAATTGATTGCAAAAAAGTAATTAGATGATTAACAGTCACATTTTAGACTTTACAATAATAACGATCACCACTGAACTTCTTTATTTAAATGTTACTCAGAGTTTCACATGGAACTGTCAGGTTTCAGTGAACCACAACCTACGTGGAACTCATAACTATATCTGTTGTTATGAGTCAAATCACATTTATTTTTGTCAAAAGTCCTCTACTGCCAGCTACACAGTGTACCTTTCTGACAGACACACGACACACACACGGGTCCAGAACACCAGTTCCTGCATTGGCGCTCATTTTGCAAGGGAAGGAGAACTGCTTCCTCCATCGAACACAGTTGGCCTGCACTGGCTCCCTGCAACAGAGTGTCACCAAGAATTAGACCCTTAAAGGTCATCATAAGAAAGGCTGGATATCATTTATATTTATGCTTGGGTTGTATGCAGAATTCTTAAAGGCCAAACTAAAGGTCAAATCAGCTACTGCTCGCTGAGATCAGTGCAGTGTTTCATTCCTTATGTAGCATCATCAACATCCTTTCACTCCAACTCATATCAAAACCCCTGATAAATAAATGTTTGGCATGATACACAAAAAATAAAGAGGTGTCATATTCTTTAGCAGGGACAAAAAACAGTTTTTCAAATAAAATACAAATGTTTCATTCACACATACAAAACTTTGCTAAAATGGCTCCTGCTATTTTAGGAAAACATGAAAAGTGAGATTAATGTTAATATAATTAAGAGAAGTTATTAATTTGGATTTTATATTACCGGTACTTAAATTTTTTCATTTAACCTTTATTTATCCAGTTTAGTCTCAATGAGCCACGAGAACTCATTTTCAAGAGAGACCTGTTAGGGAGCTGATGGCAAACTCTTGAAATCAAAAATAAAAATCAAAATACAGTAAAACTATTATACTGATAACCAGTATCATGGCTTTTTAAGTAATAATCAGCATGAAATATGACAGCAACAAATAGATTAAAGAGAACAGACAGATGTTTGTGAAAAAAGGATGGATTTCTTGTTTTGTTCTTTGGTTTTTGTTTCCTGGATTCATTTATTTATTTTATATAGCTTGAGGCCTTTATTTTATTTACTTCCCTGTCACCTCCACAAACAGAACCAAAATGTTGAATGAGTAGATTAAAAATTCCAACTGATTGACGCTGCAGATACAATTTCACATAATTATTCCGGGTGATTAATAACAGCGGATTACTGTTGTATGTGTCTAACAATTCAGGCGACTGATTAACTTGTGGGTTACAAGAGCAGACGTGCTGTGTGTTGGCACGAGACCGCTGAAAGATACACACGTCCTCCTCCATCTTGAGGTTAAACTGCACGCAACTTGCAGGCTGCTCTCAGCAAAGATGAGGCGACAAAGTGACAGAGAAAGTGCGTGGGCAGAATTATGATGCTACAGATGGCCTCCCTTTTACTGGCGCCCCTCTATTCTCCCACTCGCCTTACCAACTCAAGTCTGTTTATATAGCCAACAGGCTGTATATTCTGCTACTTTTATACAAAAACTGCACTTATGCTCAAGATTTCTGCTTGAGTATGGTACAAATACAAAAAAAGAAACATGCCATAAGTACAAAACTGGAAATCTTGAGATTTGAACATGCGAACGGCAAAACTAAAGCAAGCAAAAGAAAGTGTTTTGAAGGCATGGGTGTGTAGATCCTTGTTAAGAAGGCCAAAACTATCTGAACATTCAGGCTTTTGTTTTGCACTGCATCGTTGCCTCACAACAAATAAAAAGCAGCAGATGTGTGACTAATGTTTTACCAATGCTGACTTCATCTGGAGGTTGTTACATTTCCAAGAGTGAACTCCCAGATTTGGAGAGGGAACTCCCATCCAGCTGGACACTGCACGCTTTGGGAATTCTGACTTTTTTATGCACTATGGCTTTCAGCACTCCACTATACAGCAAAATCCTATTAGTCAGTGCAGGAAAGTAGAGTTTAAAGCACAAGCTGAGGCCATCCCCTCTTGTCTGACTGCATGGTTCAGATGTCTTGTTAAACTATGCAGCTGCTCTCCATTTAAAGACAGCTGCACCCAAATGTTTCATTTTAAAAGCCTACAGCAGAAAAATTAAATCCATATATTTTTTTTCCATAAATCTTGTGCAAATATGTCAAAACATACAAAAAAAAAAGGTAAAAATCTGTAGAATAAATGGAGATGAAGACAAATGATGCAAGCTACATGAAAAAAGGCAATGATGCAAACTTCTCTCACAACATTAGAAATAGCTTTACACAAAACCTCCAGTACAGAGTTGCTCTAATTTGCTTATTTTAAGTTGAATTATTTTCTTTGGAGCAAAAAAACAAGGTTTGTTATGTAATCAGGAATATAATCTTTAGCGCATGGTTTCATAATGCTTCCTTTTGCAGTGTTAAAACTGATCAAGTGACAACATAAAACTGGTTACAGCAAAGAAGGATGGACTTTGGTCGTGCCATTAAGTCAGCAAAAACAACATGACTCAGTTACTCCAGGGTCACAACGAATGATGGCTTGAGGTCATTTTCTCATACAGCCAACTGCTGGAGTATCATCTAGCCATTTCTTGTAACAAACACTATGAGAATGACTAAATTTTATCCCGATGCTGTTCAGCTTCAGTTTCCTCCTGCACAGCTTGCTAATCATTTTATAAGACAGATAGAACTAAGCAAGATAGAACTTTATTGATCCCGCAGGAAGTTGTTGACCTTTTATTGTCATAATTTATGTTATTCCATGTGGGATTTTGATCTGTTTATAACTATTTTTTATTACAAGAAGACATCATGTGCTTGTAATTATTTTGTTAAGGATCAGCGAAGAACAAACGAGTATGGGATTTAGGCAGAAAGCTGTCTGTTGTATTTTTTTAAGCTTTTTTTTTTTTTTTGCCTCTAATTTTCCACACATAATTCCATCATGAGGTTTAACATGTTTTTACATTAACAATATTAGACAGCACAAAATAAATTTTAATTTTGTTCTTGATTGGAAAAAAAAAAGGGCCAATGGCCAGTTTAACAATAAGTATTTCTCCTAATACTATTTATTTTCTGTGCAAACCACTGTCATGTTCATACACTGGATTTGCATTTGAACATAAAAAGGACATTAATGTTTGCATAAACTTGACTGATGCATCAATAAATTAAAATTAAGCTGTTTGTTTTTTGTTTATTTGGTGAACAAATTGAATATTATGTACATAAACAAGGCTCGGGTGTATAAAGTAATGAATTTTGGCCCCAAACCTTCCAGGGGTACAATAAAAAACAAAGGCACGTTCGTTGGTTCCAATTACTTCTAAAAATACAACCAGATGTTGGCTTAGCAGCCCACTTGTAGCACTGTGATTATTTTGTGAAACTAAATGTTATGGAGCTATTTGATTTTTTTTTTGTTTTTTTTTTTTTTTTTTTTTTTTTTTTTTTTTTTTTTTTTTTTTGCTACAAACGTGTAAAGAGAAATGACAGGTCTGACCAAAACAAAACAATGAGCCATTTTTTTAAAACATTGGCCGTGTAGCATTTCAGCTAGCTAGCTGTTAGCATTTTAAACAGGTTAAAACCACAAAACTAATTTAACCCAGCGGAATGAAGATCAAGGGTCTGGCTCGTAAGGCTTCATTTGCTGTATTTTTACCTCGAAGACTCCTCGGAGAAGCCGCCGTCCAGCAGCCTCACTTTACAGAAGAGGACACCGTTCACGAAGGGAACCGACGACAGCTCGTCCAGATCAAAATCCACCCTGAACTTAAATTTCTTCTTTTTCATCATCATTAGGTCCATGCACCGTCTCCGTTCCGTCAAGGCGATGCTCTGATCTCAGATGTCTTCGACATTACAGGACCATTGTGTTTCTGGCTCACCGTAAATGATGAGGGAGGATGGTGAAGCTACCGATAACAACAGACGTTCAAAACTCACTGAAGCAAAACAAGAAGTATTTCCTGTTGATGGTTTCAAAATAAAAGCTAACGGCTATTATCGATTATTAATCCCAGGGGGGGAATTCGAGACATCAAGTAGTGCATTGCTTTAAAATACATATATATATTATTAATAAAATAAATAAATATTCTAATATATTTAATTAATAACATAATGTGTGTTAAAAATTAAACTTTATTTTACTTTGAAATGCTTTCTGCTTCACCGGATATGAAATAGTGACAACTTCTAACCAGAGTCAAGCTTCAAATAAAACCCGCCTTCGTCTCTCCGTCGCCCCCTGCCGGCCGGTCAGAATACAGCAGCACAGATTGAACAGATTACAAGAGGGCGCTCTGTGACATTTATCGCCACCTTGTGGTTAAAATTAGCCACTGCAATGCATTTGTGAAGCTACAATCAAATCAATCCACCAACTCCAACCAGTAACTGTAGTTTGTATCCACTACATTCAAACCACTCAAATGAAATATTTAAGTAATTATACTGTATGGCAGGTTTTATTGTTAATTATCCTT
>JARVLU010000803.1:6756135-6766725 GCA_031762415.1 Simpsonichthys santanae
CCACTTTCACATCCGTTAGTTTGATGGTTTTAATCACAAGTGATTCAAGTCTCATTCCATCCAAGATAGAGTTGTCCAAATAGTGTTTGAATACAATGAAAATTTATTTTATTAAATTTGAGGAACCCAGCCTGGTTATGGAGAAATATTCTCCCCTGGGATTTGATTTAATTTAGCATTTTTCACTCAAGGCCTCTGATGTTGACACTATTTGTGCAACTGTTTGCAGGGTCAAGGTACATAACCCACAATATTGATCACAGAGATGAATGTGAACTGTGCAGAGATCCAGTTTTTTTAATACTGCCCTTTTCTTGCAGCAAATTTATCATTTTTGGAGTTTTTTTGTTTTTTTTTTCCTGCCTTGAGTTGAGTGCAAGACAATCCAAAACTATGTTTATTAAGTTGTCATGTTTTGTTCTAAATGTTATGTTTAAATGATTGAGTGTTAGGTCTTGAACTTGCAGCCAACTGCACATTTGCATCCACTCCTGTACTAGAAAAGAAAACACATTTTCAGCTATTTATCAGGTAGATTTGGGCTGGAAAAAAAACTATTAAAAATAGTTCAAACACTGCATTTAATACAGACAAACATCACATTGCTTAGCTAAAACAGTTTTTAGCACCTTAACATTTGCCCCATTGCTTTGTTTATTAATTTTTATTTAACTTAAATGCATACCATGTTTAGTGTCAGTTCTGTGAAGTTGTTGGATGTTGATAAAAGGCATGACACATTACAAGATCAGATTATTTACTGCTGTCATGTGACAGAACACTTGAATGAATCAGGTATTGATATCAGTAACATCAATAATTTTACAGAAATTGCTAATTTTATCTTTTATAGGTCAACAGCAGCTTAGAAAATCATGTTCATGACTAACTGAATTTATAATACAGTATTGACTATTCATCATAATTAAAAAATATATATAATAGCTGGTTGCATAAACAAAGTTCAAGCAACTTTTGTAAAAGTAAATGTTTTAGAGTAAGACCCTGAAACATCTTCTCACCGCAAATCTTCGCCCGCAGCTTTCATTTCCACAGCAGCCGCAGCAATCATTGTTCTTCAAGCCCAGGAAGACCAGAGCTGGAAAGATCATCTGCCACCAACACACACACAAACACACAACTAATTGATCAAAGGGTGGAAATATGAGTGTCCTTACTGAATGCCCCATTATGTTCAAAGAAACATGCAATATCATATAACGTGATATGTTTAACAAATGAAATAAGTGTTTTTTTTAGCAGCACTGCCATTTTGTTTTAGCAAATATACAGTATTTTTAAAACATGGTTAATAAAGGCACACACATAAATTATAAACTGGTTTATAATTGTTGTGCTTTAATGGCATTACTGTACAATGATATTACTTATTGTGAGAGAAATTATAGACATTTAACCCATGCTGCTCCTAATGTATCAATAAAAAAGCATTTTTAAAATGATATAGATAAAATGAACATAATCGCATCAACTCATTTATATTGCATCTTTCATGATTAAAATAAATCATATAATGTATATATATAATTTTATCAGTTTATCAAGAAGATACACAGTATTTTTCCTAAAACTTACCAGCACTCCTGATCCCAGAATGCCTCCAAAGAACCAAACCTGCTTTGTAATGTATTCTTTGTCCACAATGTTTCCACCTGGGAAGAAGAGCAGGATGTTGCACAGCACGCATACGATTGACAGAGGTATCAGGGTGATGCCCAGACATTTCGCAAAACTTCCCGAACACATTTTGAAACTGAAGCGTCAACAGCCGTGGACAGCAACGACTTCTAAAGTAAAGTATTCAGTGGATTGTCTAAAAAAAAAAATCTTGTGCAAATAATAGAGTCCAGTCTTAGTCCATTTTATACAATAGAATGGGAGATGCAAATAGAAAAAAAAACTTTCCACTGGTTGGTCTGGACCTAAGATCGAACTCCACGGCAGCTTTTGGAAGTTGTCCTTAAATCCACTGAGTGATGTCGCCTGCTTCACCTGCTTCTGAGGACTAGCACAGCTTCATTTCAGCTTTTATAACACCCTGCCTCTTTTCATGGGTGATCTCATGGCTTCACTTTTACATCAGCCAGCTGTAATATGGCAGGATTACACACACACACTTACACAAAGTGCAAACACACATGCACATGCTTGTGGCAATACAAAACTCACAGAGGGTCATAAATGCAGTAATACATGGCCGTGTGTGTGCTGGCACACCAGTGAAGTCACAGTGGTTAATATTCTACCATGTGGCATGTTTACATTGAGATAGAAGGGGAAGTGACACACAGAGGGGTACTCATGGTTGTTCTGTACCTACATAGAGACTCAGTTACTGTAATCAGGAATGTTGCACTGACCCATGTGAATAATTCATAAAAGTTTTATGAAAATACTTTAGGGAGGATTACACTGTTTTGTTTAGTGCCTAGCCTAGAAATCAATATAAATGTATGTACATTTGTATAGTTCATGTCTTGATTGATGTATTTTCTAAAAATGAGAAAAAGCAGGGAAGATGTGATGAGCTATAGGAGTGACAGATGAAGGAATCTGTCAGGGGAGGTGGGACTGCATCAAGGATTGGCTTTGAGCCCCTTGTTGCTCTGGTGGTCATGGACAGACAGAATAATACTTGAAGAGGGAACAGCCGAAAGAAGTAGATACCATTAAAGAAACTCAGTTGCCGACATATTGAAAGAAAAACACCTTAGTGGCATTTAGGCATTTTTTTATTCTCCTCAAAAATATTTGTTGTAAATCCACCTGAGAAAAGATTATAGCTGTAGCCTGTAGGTTTGAAATATTAGACTGTTTAGACTGCACTTCTGTTTTTTTTTAATCATTGAAGACCGACAGGTTTAACTTAAGCAGTTATTGCACACATTTACTAATAAAAAAAATAAATAAATAAAAAAACGTTTCAAGAAATGATTTCATTTGTGAATACACTCCCAATTCATTTTTTCCTGATTTGATAATTTTGTCTAAGTGACACAAAGGCACCAGGTCTTCACAGATTATGGCTTTAGTTGAACACTTTTCACCAAATAGACATTTTCTATTCCGTGCATAGTCAGCAGTAAATTGGACTCTGTTGCAAACACTTTTTTTTTTTTCAGGAGCACTTCTGAATGCCACACAAATTTCAGTTTGTTGCTGCATCCATAAATAGCAGATGAAACACAGTCTTTCAGTCAATCATTATTATTATTATTATTTCTATTAAACAACTATCCCAGGCAATAGAAACTACCACTTGTTGACAGTTCAAAAGACAGCATGATCAGAGATAGGGGGTCCATTCATGCATATATGTGGAATTGTCCCATTTGTAATCAAAAACAAAATTAATTAAAAAGTAATTTATGATAATTGCATTTTTCCTATTGTAAAAAATGCATTGGTCCCTGAAAAAAAAAAAAAAAAAAAAAAAAGACTGAATCACTTCCTATGTGTATTGCACTTTTTTAAAGCACAAAATTATTTTCTTTGTCACATCTTTTCAAACGCTTCATTAGCAGCAAAATGCTTAAAATAAAATTTACATGTAGACTTAGTGTGGGAAAAAAAACAACACCTTTTTGTGATCAGAAATTCAAACACATGCAATTTCTGAACAGTTCAGACAATGAGCGTTGTAAATGTCTAAATTGATCCTATTTTATTAAAAATACAGATGCCAATTCTAGATAATTGTAGATTGTGAAAAGTTACTTTTTTCATCTGGTATTTATAGACGTTTATGGTTTGAATGGATTGTTTGAACTTGATTGTTTTGACAAAAGGGGCAGATAAAATAAGATTTCTTCTTCTTTCTGCCACCTTTCATTTTATATACTGTATTCTTTATATATTATATAAAATTGTTTATTTTTTCTTTATCTTTTAGTTTTAATGTAAAATGAATAAATAAATTAAAAAAAATTCTAATAATACATTTTCACAACTGATTAAAAAAAACCTTTAAGACACAAGTACTGTACTGTATAAGCTAGTATCTAATAATACTATTCTTACAATAGTATTTCACAACTATGAGATGCTAGGCAATAATTTGCTAAAGTAATTGTAATCTACAAAAATAAATAAATAAATAAATAAATCTGCAAAAAGAGGGAATTCTGATCGATGCGCTCTGCAATCTTCTTCTGGAGACTGCCCTGTTCAGTCAAATAGAATCGATACCAGAGAAATCGACCAGACAGATTCCAGTCCGTTTGTTTTCCTTCTCGTTGCTGGTAGTTGTGCAGAATGGGCTCAGACTTGACTTTCTCCTCTCGCAGGTCTCCTGTAGTGTGTTTGCACGGCTGCGTGGCCTCCAGTCAGCCTTTAGCTTCCACCGTGGGATTGGGTGAGTGGGCAACACTTGACTTGGAAACTTTGATTAGCACAGAAAACCTGCAAAAACATCAAACAAATGCCTTGAAAGTTTTTTTTTTTTTTTTTTTTTTTTTTTAATTATTAATCCCTTGACCTTGTTTTAAAATTTAACAGCAAATAAACGTGTAAACAAAGAGCATTTTAATCCTACAGGTTTTTTTTTTTTTAGCTTTTAAAATCTTTTAGTCCATTTTTAGTCCATATTTTTATTCTCCTTAGATATTTTATACTGTAGCACTTTGAGATTGTAAAATGTAAAGTGCAGTACAAATTTATTAAACTATTATTATTATTATTATTAAAAATCTGTAGGTTAAAGCTATTGTGAATTATTAAATCTAAACATATTCCTTAAAGTTGTCTTACTTTAAGTGGTTGTAATATATGTTTGCATTATTTAAGCTGTGAACTTTAATCTATAAATATGGGAAAGTGAAAATTAGTTTGTGGTCCACACAATGTGGAGCTCATCAGAATTTAAGCATGAAATATTTTAAGTAACATTCTCACAAGATGTGTCGATAATCATCAATTTTACTCTTAAAAATATTAAACAATCCTGGAGCACTAATAAAAAAAACATCAGTGCGTTTGGGTTGAGCCACAAAAAATGATATAAAAGAAAACAAATTATTGTACAAATAAAGTTCCATTTACGTTTGTGCCAAAAGGCCAAATTATGCTTTATAAAGTGTCAGAATACCATCATGTTTATTATACAACATTACCTGTCGTAGTCCTGTTTTTGTGTCCAGATGTCCTTAAACGTGGTGGCAATGCTGCAGATGCTGCAGTTGCAGTAGCAGCAGCTCTTGCAGTAACCGAGCCGTGCAGCACCGGACCTGGTGGCGATGCTTTCTGCCTGTTCTACAATGGACACACTGGAGAGATCAGAGGGATTAATGGCAGGTTGAGAGTCCACTGTTACATTTGTTTTTCTTCTCATTCTTGGTGATTATCTGAACATCTTCCTTTGTCCTCAGTGGTCGTTCACCTCAAGCTCTGACCCTAGACTTGTTAGAAGGACGTGGTTACACAGAAAAGGCCCCTCCTTCAGTGTTTGATGCTTTGAATGTTACAGTACCTGGGGCTCCTGCATGCTGGTGTGATACTGTGCAGTTGTTTGGAAGTCAAAAGGTTTGCTTATTTGTGTTTTATGGTTAGATCTACATATACAGCTGTGCATTTTATGCAAAACTCAGAAAAGCAAAAGTCAATTTACAAAATATTAACATGTTAGGATGAACCCCGTTAAAGTTAACATGTTGACGTGTACCACCAGAATAGAACTCCTTGCTTTGAGTTTGGGAGACATTAACAAACCTTGAAATCGTGCGAAAACTTTGAAAACACTTTTGAGGTTTGACTTCTTTGAAGCAATCCAACACATTGTTTTTCTTTTATAGGTCAGGATAATTTATTACACTTTTTAATAGAAACAAGAACATGTTACAGTATCATAAACCTACAAACACAGGAAGCAATAACCAAATTCCAAACTTAAACAAGGACAAAAACTGCAACACTTCACCTTTTACACAATAAAACTGGAAAAAAAAATGCTTCAGCACTTTTTCAACCTGAACAGGATGAACTAAAATAAAAAAAGAAGAATGCAGAATGTGTTTACTTAAGTATTTTTGATGGTGTGTAGCTTTATGGCAACACCACCTTCAAGACTCTATAATATTTAACTTTGTTTATTATTTTTTTTATTTATTTTGAAGCTACCTTGAGCATTACTCGAGTAAATATACTCCATAAGTATCTCATGATTTCAGCTTTGTTTGTTTATTTGTTTATTTAAGGATCCCCATTAGTTTCTACCGTAGTAGAGACTGTTCTTCCTGGGGTCCACGTCACAAACATTGCAATTAAATCAAGCTTGTACAACCATAGAAAAAGACATAATAAAATGTCTAAGCTAAAAACAAAATCAAAACACAAAAATATGACTTAACCATCTCAACAACAATATTTTACCAGCATTACAAAATGACGTCACAAAATACCTTAAAACTGTGCTTTTCAAAGTGGGGGTCCACAGCCCCCTGGGGGCCACCAGGGGGTGTTAGGGGGACCCAGAAAGCTGGAAAGAAGATGATTTAAAAAAAAAAAAAAAAAAAAAAGCAAAAAAAAAATAAATAATAATAATAATTAAAATTGCCCACATCTGTATCTGTCATTTCCAGATAAACACGCTTGAGAGAAGTTAGATTCCTTTTGTTTTGTTCTTCTGGTCAACAGTTTATTGAAAAATTGTTGTTTTTTCAGTGGGACTATAATACAGTGTTTAAAACATGTTAGTTAACATTTTTATGATCAGCAGCTGTAATAATTCACTAAATATAGTGAATAAAAGTTAAAACATTATAAAAATTGATGTTTCTTTACGTATTTTATAACATTGTTTGTGGGTTTGTGAGGGGGCCTCGGCCAGAAGCTAATGCTGCTTGGTGGGGCCATGGCATGGAAAAGTTTGGGAACTTCTGCCGTAAAACACACAAGGATTAAAAATTAATAAATTTTAAAGTTAGCAGCAAGCAATCTGCATTTATAGTAATTTCGCCATTCCATCACAACAATTTTATTTCATTATCTACTATAGATTTTTCAAAGATTCTTTTAAAAATTAATTCATCAGCTATTGATGTAATTACAGCATGTTCCAATAAGAAATTGCTCGATACACAGTTTTTTTTTTTTTTGAGAGAGAGTTAGTCCTAGGCAGACGTAATGTAAAAGTAAAGTGTTGTTGTTTTATCTCAAGACAAGGCTTCCAAACTCACAATTTATAAATCATAAATGAGCCAAAAATAATAAAAAAAACAACATACGTCTAAAGCAGATCCAATAACCTTGTGTGAATTAGAATGAAAGTTCTTTAAGGTGTAAATATGTGTATAAAATACAGCAGTACATGTAAATTTGGATCAATTTAAAATATTGTCATTGCACTGCATTAAGACTAAGAGTAGAGATGAATATATTAAAGCACATACATAAATGTAAATTGTTTGTTATTCTTATATTTTTATTGTACAAAAGAAATAAAAATACAATACATATTATCTAGATTTGACACTTTAATAAGGCTCTGTTTAAAATCGTTTACAGGTTGCTAAAATGTCAAACATGATCATGTCGTGTTTTTATCTGGAAAATGCTCATAAATAACTGAAAATTGATTTTAGTTTCCACATATTTCCTCTCGGTACAATGACTCACTCTTCCTGCTCGCCAAGGTTTCCTGTTAAAAAAAAAACCATGTGTTTCCTCTTCCTGCTCTTCTAGCTGTCCTTGCTGGAGGTTCTGGGTGGGGCAGTGGAGCTGGCAGAGGAGGGGTTTCCTGTTGCCGTGGTAACAGCACACCACTGGGAGAACTGGACGACTGTCCTGAGGAGTAATGGGAAGGACTTGGGTGAGGACTTGCTGATTGACGGTCACCCACCCAGATGTGGACAAGTTTTCAAAAACACGTCATTGGCTCAAACCATAAAGGTAAATAAAAAAACAAAGAAACAAACATGTCATGAATAACACTAGAACTTTTAACGTTTTATTCAAACTCCTGTTTTTCAATACTGTGAAGTTCTAGACTGTCTAACCAAGCAGCGCGCAGGAGTCCCCATTGCTAAGGGATTTGAATTGGGAATGTTTGTAGTTTTTGGTTCAGGGGGTGGCCATGTTGGATTTTTACGTGAACCCAATTTTTGATGGGGACATTAATTGCACCTTGATGCAGCCACACACCAAAATGCAAATGGATGTTGGTTTGTTGTTTACTTTTTAAGTTCTCCAGCTCACACAATTTGCATATACTGTATTACATATATAGCTGCAGCCATCTTGGATTCTGATGTGCCAACCCAGTTTTTGATGGTGAACTTTCTTATATGTTGATCTATCAACACACCAAAACGGAAGTTGGTATCTCACTTATTTTTTTAAGTTATGACGCTCGCAACACAAATGGACAGCTCAGTGGCAGCTATCTTGGATTTTTACATTGTAACCCAATTTTCAAAACAATTTTCCTACATCCATATGTAGCCAAAATGGAAGTTGATACCTTCTTTATTTTTTAAGTTATCATCATCACGATGTGCACAGATGGACAAACAGATGAACAGACAGAGGGTATTTCCAATTCCTCCTCTTAGTTCCGTGAAGGGGACAAAAAAGATATTCAGAGGTGAAAATGTTTGAATAAGGTGACAGTGAGTAGAGTTGAATAAATAGTGAAAGTGAAAATTGCAGCGGAAATAAAAGTTAAGGATTTAAAAAATAATAATAATTGTAAGACTGGTGAATTTCAGCTCTGCTGTGCGCATCAAAAGTCAAACGAGTCAGTCGACTGTGGCATTCTTTTCTTAGACAGTTGACTGTAAGTCCATGATGAGCAATAAGTAGTTTCATTTTGTGGCATTTCTGCATTGTCTTTATCTTTCAGACCAAGAGGCTTCACCGGTCTTTTATTTAATAATATTAAAAGTAAAGTACACATACTTAAAATTATAACATGGAGTAGTGACGGAGAGACTGAAGCATTGCCCAAGCCTTGAAAAAAGCCAGCTCTGGTCTGGTTAGAGCTCTATGGGATACATTATAACAGACCTTATGAGCAATTTTTATTCAGTAGCTTACAAGATACAAAATATCCTGATGTGAGCTTTAACATTCTGTTTTGTTTTTTAAATTACCATAGTTAAGTTTCATTCACTATAAATAAACATAAAAATCTGACTCCTGCAGAGTTGAAACTGATTGTGACGTTAATCCTAAAAATATTCTTTAAAACACCTTTTAAACCAAGTCATTCTAACATATCTTTATACTAATTGTTTAACTCTTTCTTGAATCCACATTTCTGTTGAATGTATAACGTAACTATGATTGTGAACTTACATTTGCATTTCAGGATAATGTAATATTTGTAACACTGCCCCTGCAGTATCCTTTGCACAAAACTATGACTGAAATCACTTTGAGTGCACGTGTGTTTGTCCACTTGTGCGTCACCTCTAAAATATGCATTGAATAATTCTGAGTAGTTACAAGATAATTAGGTCATAATTCACTAAACCAGGAAAACAGCCAAGAATTCCCAGAACAGCTTTGCACATACACAACGCACACAAGTCATCCTTCTGAAATATTCAAAACAATGGCATGAGCTCAGCCACGATGGTGTTGGGGGACATTTCACAGCGGTAACAGTGTGTCATTTCCTTATTCACACTCATGCACTTACTCACACACCCTTTGATTCATCAGATTAACGAAAGTTTGCACAAAGCAGTGGTCAATGGATTTCTGCTGCATTACGTCATCCTTATCATATTTTAAATAGTGATAAAATTAGAAAAATACAATGCAGACAAAGTTTGCATGGGTTTAGAAGTTAAACAATTGATAATTGCCTCTGCCAGCTGTGTAACATAAATGAACCCATCAACAGGAGCTTGGTGAGCATGGCAAACCAGCTTTCTACCAGGGCAGAGTGGCCCAAGCCATCGTGGATGTCGTTAATGAGAATGGAGGCGTCATGACCCTGGAGGACCTCAGCAGCCATGATAGTGAGGTCATCACCCCTATAAGCACAACATATAAGGTCAGCAGTCAGAGATGCTTATTATATCTTTGTTTTAATAATGTGCTGAGCAGATTGTTGTGGTTTCAGGGTGTGCGTCTGTGGGAGCTTCCTCCCAATAGTCAGGGACTGGTTGCCCTGCTCCTCCTCAACATCCTAGAAAACTTTCCACAACTTAAAGGTGAATCACACTGACTCTGTTGAGATAAGACTAATAATAGATATATAGCTTTTAAAATGGACAGCAGAACAAATTATCTCAAGAACATCGTGACATTGTTGCTAGACAAACAAGTATCTGTGTTAGGGGTGCGAATCTCTCAGTGTCTGGAGAATCGATTCAATTCCGATTCTTGGTATCACGATTCGATTCAAAATCGATTTTTCTATTCAAAAACGATTTTTGATTCAGAAACGATTTTTCTATTAAAATGGTCATAATTTAGTTTCAGTTTTGTAACTGACAAGCTGAAAAGAATAAACAACAATGTAAACAAATGGAACATTTATTTAAACCAATAATTTTAGGTTCTGTACTGTATCAAATTTTTTGCATCATTTGATATTTATACCAAAAATAGGAACTAATTATA
>JARVLU010000803.1:6792402-6807915 GCA_031762415.1 Simpsonichthys santanae
ATCTATCTATCTATCTATCTATCTATCTATCTATCTATCTATCTATCTATCTATCTATCTATCTATCCATCTATCTACATATATATCATATACTGTATATTTCTAATAGTTGTAGAAGTATAAGGCTGATAATCCACTAAACAGTGTTCATGACTTCACAGAAACAAAACCTTCTGAAGTTATAATATTTATCAAATTAAAAACTTGACACATTTGCTTTCCAATCCAAAAAGCTGGAGTGAAATAAATATAAAAAATAGCTTTAAAAAAGTGTACAAAATAATTTGGGAAGAAAGTTAAGCAGTGATTTTTTCTTCTTCTGGTCTGACTTTAACTAAAGATGTTTTGAACCTAACTGAAGTGGAAAAACTGGCATGAAGATATTAGCTTCAACCATAGTCATACAACTGAGTTCTGCAACAATTTAAATACAGAAACAACCTTAGTTGTGACGTTTATGCTTTCAGGTCAGTTTGAAGTGGTTTCTGCCACCGTGGACCATTATCGAAATGGCATGCGAGCCAACTACACTGTAGAGAAGTGTGGTCTGTTCCAGCGCCAGGGCGAGGTGATGCTCCATTCAAAAACCTACTACATCGCTGCCGTGGAAACTGACTGGGACTACTCTCCGAACCGCACCTGGGAGGAAGAGATGTTCAGGAGCATGGGAATGAAGTAACTGAAAAATTGCACAATGATTATAACATGCTGAACTTAAAACACAGACAATGTGGCAGTATTTGAGATTTATTAAATGGATAACTGATTGTGTTTCATTAGCAATGGGAAATACTTGTTTATTACATTACAAAAGCGAGCTTTAAACAGCATATCGTCCCTTGCTGCAGTCCTGCCGTCATCTTTTTGGAAAAGCGTGATGGGTTTATTGGCTCTCAGTACAAGAAGGTTGTCTACAAACAGTTCACCAACGACAAGTTCACCAAGGAGGTGGAAAGAACACCTGATATGGAACATCTTGGCATAATGGGTAAAAATAGCAGTGATAACTTGGGTGTTTATAAATGTTTCAAACGGTTAATATTTTCTCTGGACGTGCTTTTTTTTTTTAAGTTGTTTTGCTGCTTGATTCATCTTGGATGTTTCGTTTAGTTCTTTTGCATCCACCTGCAGTCTTTCCAGCATTTTATGTTTACTCTTTTCCATCAGTTTTTGAGTTTATTTCTGTGATAAACACGAAGTATGCTATTAAGGACTTCTTGAAACTTCAATGATAATGAAAACATTTCTCTTCCATTCCAGGGCCGATGATTCATGCTGACGTTGGGGACAAAGTCAAGGTGGTTTTTAAAAATATGGCGTCCAGACCGTATTCCATTCATGCCCACGGAGTAAAGACAGAAACTCCTGATGTATACCAAACTAAACCAGGTACAGGGATGTCTGAAACAACAGAAAAAACTTAGTAAACTTGACTTGGTACATGTTTTAACAATGACATTTATTGTTTGGAAGCACTAAAAGACAAAATAAAACTCAAAATGCCTAATTTTACTATGAATATCTTTACAGCTGTTTTACAAAATTGTGTCTCGATACAACTTGCATGACAAAATAGAAATCCTTCAAAGTGATTTATGCCGTCTGTCACAGATGAAACTCACACATACACCTGGTATGTGAACAAGAACACAGGACCGACTGAAGATCAGGAGGAGTGCGCTGTTTCCGCTTACTACTCCGCTGTCGACGTCATAAAGGTGCAACTATAAAACATGATGAGACAGAAAGATTCATTTAAACTTACAGTTTTTCTCTCCTCCTCTCAGGATCTGTACAGCGGTCTGATTGGTCCGCTGGTGATTTGTCGTCGTAGCTGGGCCAGGTGACTTTTTGACCTACCTGAAGCTGCAAAGACCCAACAAAATATAATGTTTCAAACACATAGTTTACAGTAAAAGTTTGAATAAAACTGTATTGTTTTCAGGAGTTTTGGACTAAAGAAGGAAGTAGAAGAATTTGCACTTCTTATGTTGGTTTTTGACGAGAATGAAAGTTGGTAAGTGGAAAAAAAAATTGTTCTGGAAATTCTATGAGCTGTTTCCCACAATTAAAAGATGAAAACAGACATTTTGAATTCAGTCACAAAATTGTTGAGACATTAGTTACATTTAAATTTAGTCACAAAATACCTAATTGTCACTCCTGCAAGACTCAGAATTTCCATCTTCATCCCTCCACATTGCATTTAAATCACAAAGTACATGTCATTTTGCAGGTATCTGGATGAAAACATCAGGAGACACATCAGGAATCCTCGTCCAAACTTAAAAGATGATGAAGACTTTATTGAAAGCAACAAAATGCATGGTGAAACAAGAACACAGTTCACTTCATACAAACTCACACAGTCTAGATATACAAGTTATTACAATATCTTTATTTACAATGAAGTCCTATAAGTGTTACGTTTATTAATTTGTTGGGGGGAGATCTGGTATAAGCTAAAATATAATTAAAATAAAAACACTAATTCACCTTTCAGCAGTTGAAAGCAACAGTTCAATTTTTACAAAATGACTCTAAAGGATGGCATTTTTAAAAATATTCATTATTTATGTTTGTTTTTTCTTGTGTGTTTGTGTGCAGCTGTCAATGGTTTTGTGTATGCCAATCTGAATGGTTTGAACATGGAGGTGGGTGATAAGGTGTACTGGTACCTGATGGGGATGGGCAATGAAGTGGACATACACACTGTGCACTGGCATGGTCACAGTGTGGAATATAAGGTACAACACATGAAGCTGACAAATTCTGGACACCATCAGATAATCCTAAAATAAAAATCTTTACAATATTCTTTACCCTGCAGCTAGGCGGAGGTCCTCACCGTGTAGACTCCTATGAGCTGCTTCCAGCTACCTTCCAGGTAAAACCTCAAACCACCTAACATTTTACAGATTTTAGGATTTAGACTCTGTTCTGTGTCTCAGTGTACACCCCTGCACAGTGGTGCTTGAATGTTTGTGAACCCTTTTGAATTTTTTTTGTATTTCTGCATAAACATGACCAAAAACATCAGATTTTCACACAAGTCCAAAAAGTAGATCAATAAAATCCAGTTAAACAAATGTGACAAAAATATTGTACTTTGTAATTCATTTATTGAGGAAAATGATCCAATATTACATATTTATGAGTGACAAAAGTATGCGAGCCTTTGCTTTCAGTACCTAGTGTGAAAAAGATTATTAGAGATATCACACTTATGGATAATATAAACTGGAATTTACTACTACTACTATTGAAAGGGTCAATAAACTGGAATCCTGTTGTTTCTTGTTCAGACGGTGAAGATGCGTCCTCAGTTTCCTGGTACCTGGCTGGTCCACTGTCACATCTCCGACCACATTTCGTCTGGAATGGAGGCCATGTATACCGTCACCGAAAAAGGTACAGAACCAAACACAACATTTAAAACACGCAAATATTAAAGGTATTGATTGATAAGGTTGCTGTTTTAGACTAAAATATTTGTCTTTTTTTATGTATCGACAGCAAAGAAAAGTGGAATCTTCGGTTAAACGGACAAAGAAAATGGATTTAGCACTAAGACAAGTTAAACGATTCATCTGCCCAATTTACTAAATTTAATCAAAACAACTACTGACTGCTACTGGAACAAAAAAACCATCTTTACAAACGTTATTAAGTAAATTTTAACAATCCAGTTTGCCATTTTTAAATAGTGTCAACAACTGCCAATTTGTTGTTTAAAATAAATAATAAAACTTTATCATTTACTGCCTAATTTTTGGGGTTTTCTTTCTGAAAGTAAGACGACAACTTTGAAGGAGACAAATAAGCCTTATAGTGCACACACAGCTGTACAAAGATGTTTTAGTTGAATTCTTAATCAAAGATTTTTTTTTTTATATTTCTGTAGATGGTGTTTCCATCTGAACACATTGACTTTTTTCTTTATGACATTTTTATCTTTAACCCTGTGTGACTTTTTTTAAATGTCTGTTTTGCAGATACAGTGTACTTTGCTTTTAATTTTTATTTATAGATGATCACACAGCAAACATTAACACAGGGATGAGGGAGCTTGCATTAAAAGGCCCAACAGTTCATTTTTGTTCTAGAACATTGCTTTTGAAAACTTTATTTCCTCTTTTTCTGGATGTAAATGGCTTTTTTGGATGATTTCTTCCTCCTGTATTGGATGTCGTGCAGCTGGAAGGACTTTAACTGAACCACTTTACTTTTGGATATTTGTTATGAAGCGTAACCATGACAACAAGGTGGGTTTTACAACTGTTAGCAGCTGATTAATCGCAAAGCTCAAATATGCCCTCAAATACAGCCCCAAATCCAAAATGAGTTGAAAAGGAGGCGCCATGGATGCATCTCTGTTTACCTGGTGGAGGTACTCGAGTGACTGACTGCAGAGGTCATTGGAGCTGGCAGGACGATAAGAAGACAAGGACCACCCCCCAACATCTGCAGCTGGTTGTCTGCTTAAACTGCTGAGAGGAGCTGCCATCGCTCAGGGAGGAGTTCTGCCCAACATTCAGGTGGTCCTGCTGTCCAGGAGGCTGTCCAGGAGGCCCAAGAGGCCCGCTGGGTCTGGGTGGATAGATTGGCATATGTGGGCAGATTCTTCAGATCCACTGCGGGAGATCCCTCGGACATCAGCATCTGTAACAACTCTTGATGAAACCAGAATGATGAGCTACAACATTAAATTTCTCTCTGGGATAAATAAAATATTTTAATGCACTCTAGACATCAGAGCATAACTTTATTTGTGTAGAATTCTGCAGGATGAACAAACAAATAATCAACTCATAATTTTTTTTTGAGTTGACTATCCCCCCAAAATGTCCTTATCACTGTACATTAATGATGTTTAATGTAGAAAATGATAGAAATAAATTCATCTTTACAGTATTTAAATTAATTTTTATCTAAAGCATTTCAGGGTACTGATGAGTGAACTTGACAAAGCTGGTATAAGTGTAGTTTGATGTGTAATAGATTTCTTATTGACATAAGATGTGATTATTTATGGGTTCATAATTTACAATAATTAAATTATACTAAAGTCAAAGCCCACACCAAAACTCAACCTAAATTTATTACATGTAGTTTCCATAAAGCAACACAGGGTGGCAACGCTGGTGCAAAAATGCACAGCTACCTTTGACAGCAGTATTGGTCATAAAACAGCTCAAATGATGCACAGTTTGACTTTTTATAGAGTTTTAAACAAAAGGAAACAAGCTAAGTCTCTTTAATTGACAGGAGATGGATTCAAATAAATGGGGAACCTACTTTTTGCACACAGAAAGCAGGAACTGAAACAAAATGTCTCTTTACTATTTAAAATGACAGACTTTATTCTTAACAGAAGCTTTTTTTAAATGCATCCTCGTGCATCAAAACTAGAAACAAACAAGCAATACACAGAGAAACATCAAATTTAGACTGCAGCTGCACATGGAGGCATATGTCACTGCTGATAAACATTTTTAAAATTAGTACGGTAATAATGATGGAGTAAAGTGTGCACATCATTTTTCCACTGAATTGTTATGCGCTTTAAGGAATGATACCAAAACCACTCCCAAATTTCCTGAATCTAAACTTGTTTTCTTATTTTTCTGAAAGCTGTCCCAAAACTGAAACCCTGATTTTCTGAATGCAAAACTGGAGCCTAGTATTCAGTAAACACCACCACAAACAAAACAGGATTAAAAAAATAATAATAATAATAAAAAACAATGAGCCATTTTAGATATCACTGACTCAGATAAGAGATTCAAATTCATTTCAAAAGTCAATACGCAGTCTGACAGAGCTCTGAAGGTTTTGTGATTTAGTATTTTCATTGAGTGTAAAGACGGTAGAGATCTTATCGTCATGGAATATACACTCACACAACAGATATCTCCCATCACACACACACTTTTGTTCTCTCAAACACATTTTTCAACGTGCAGCTCAGTGTCTAAGCAGTCACCTGCAGTATTCATGCAGCTGCCAAGGAAATTACAAATCAAGGCAGCTCTGCAGACTCATGTGATTATAACTCAGCTGTATTCACCCAGTAACACTAAATCCAATGCAGGAATCAGTCTCTAAACTTTTTGTTGGCTTTCCTGCAACATCTATTCTCAGTTTCTGTTGTGATGTCAGCTGATCGAGGCACAGCTGTCTAAGAGATTCAGTTCAGCTCAGTTCAGTTTATTTAAATAGCGCCAAGTCACAACAGACGTTGTCTCAGGGCGCTGAACAGAAACAGTCACATGCGTTTTAAAGTTAGTAAAGTTATCTGTATAAAGAAGCCAGCGGATTGTGTTGAATCTTAACTTTGTCGCAGTCTCCCATTTTGAGCAAGCACAGAAGGAGACAGTGGAAAGAAAAAAAAAACCCCTCCCTTTTAACAGGAAGAAACCTCCAGCAGAACCAGGCTCAGAACCATCTGCTTCGACTAGCTGGGGTTTGTAGAAACAGATACAGAATAATAATAATAATAATAAATGTTATTTATAATGCACTTTACATACTCAACGGATCTCAAAGTGCTAAAGAATGAGAGTTCCAGGTGTGCTTTCTGGAGAAAAACACATGTTAAAGGTAGAAATACTGTGATTACAAATATGAACAGGTGGAGTAGAGCAAGTAAGAACAGCAGCAGATAGAAGAAAATGTCAGTTTGTCCTCCTGAGGTCTAAGCAGCATAAGTGAGGGTGATGAGACTCAATTAATGCTGCAGGACACATTTTAAAACAAAACGTATGAGCAGACATGACGTGATGCTGGAACTGGTTCCTTTAGTTATAACTTTTTGATCAAAAATAGGGAAATAACAATATATTTTTTGGTTTGGTTAAAAAGAAACTTTAAAATCATGGAGTCGTGCTCAACTCAACACAATGCTTTGACAAAACATGACACGACTTTTAGCCTTGCCCTGGCAGACCACGAGGAACAGCTCTTGTACTTCTCAGAGGCCGGGCTTGCAAATCAAATGGTGTTTGATTGATTTGGTGATTTCAGATTTTAGTTCATATTCTTTTTATTGCTATCAGGTAATTGTTCATCTTCAACTTGTTATATTTATTTGATTCTGTTTGTACTGGTGCTGAAATCACATTTGACTTGTTCAGCTCAGTGATCAGGGAACACGGTGAGAAGTGTAGCAATCTTTAAGTGAAATGAAAGAAGGCCTCTCTGATTCTCTTCTTTATTTCCAGTTGTAAAAGAGCTTTTTGCTTTCTACCAATATTTTTATTTTCAGTTGGAATTAAAGGATTTAATTAATCTGCTATGAGGAAGGCCTGCGTGTTTTTGATCAATACAAACATACTTCATCATGTCAGAGCATTGTTTCTGTTTGGTGAAACGTGCTTGTGCTGGCTCGGCCTGGCCTGCGGGTCTTTTAGGACAGATTGGCTGTGACATCAGCATGGTAGAAGCAGATGGTTGGTAGTGCCTGTGGTCAAAGCTTTCTTCAACACTAGTCTCTGTGGGCAGATTTGGCAGAAGCTTAATTAATCATTCGATGATTGCAGAGGCGCTGTAGACAGGCATAAACTCCAAATTTAAGAGGTAATTCTGACTAATACCTTGTGAAGGCATTTCTTACCACTTTCACACACTCCTACTTGTCTCCCACACATCCAACTCTGGATTGACTAAATTAGAGTTGTACAGTAAGAAAGACGTTTTAGAGGTAAAACTCAACAACAAAACAGATGTTTATTGGAGGCTGTGCTCCCTGTGAAACTTCACATTAAAAAGAGCAGCTGGTTCTTGGATGTAGATGGAGTCTATAAGATGTGCAAACCAGACTGGATGAATAAAGATTAGATTATTCAGATTGTTTAAAAAAAAAAAAAAAATTAAAAAAAAAAAAAAAATTAAAAACAAAATTAAAAAAAAATAAATGAATAAATAAAAAAAAAAAAACACCTTAGATGGCTTTTGGAGCATCGTCAACAAAACAGTTTCCCAAATATCAGTGCAAGGGGAGAAAAAAAATCAGTGAAGGTCACGGATTATTTTCATATGATGCTACAAAATCCAAAGATTCAAGGTTCTTTATTGTCATTCGCATCACCTGGTACATGAGGTGGAATGAAATTGTGTACACAGGGTCACAGTACATCCAACAACAGCAAGAATATAAACTGTAAAAAGAAACAGTAAACAGGGATCTAAGCCATCAGTTAATATATCAACTAAGATATGCACTAAACTAACGCCCAACGGTACGTTAAAAAAAATCTAACGCTAATCACTAATAGTTCGTACATCGACCAACAGCAGCACGATTCTTATAGGTTCGGTTTGGCTGTAATTTACACACTTAATGCGAGTGGAGTCGGGCTCGGAGCCCCAAATCTAACAAATTTATTCAAAGCATGCAACAAAAATACAGAAGCAAGGTGCCAAAAGTGAAAAAGAAATAAATCTACAGTAGCATGGTCCTATTGGCAGAGTGGTTCTGACAATGAGGTTATCTTAGCAACATGGTCCACTTAGCAGCATGATACTGTTAGCAGCATGATACTGTTAGCAGCATGATACTGTTAGCAGCATGATACTGTTAGCAGCATTAGCAAGTCTTGTTAGCAGGTCCTGTCAGCAGCTTGATAATAAAGACCGCAGCAGCTGCCCTCCCAGACAGTCCTCCAGAACTACTTCCGGCAGATTTAGAGCATCCAAGGTTTCCCCGTGGAACCGAATGGATCCATAGAGTAAGTAAGTAAGTACCGGTAAGTACCGGTAAGTTAGTAAGTAAGTACTGGTAAGTAAATAAGTACTAGTACATACCAGTAGGTAAGTACCGGTAAGTAAGTAAGCAAGCAAGTGCGTACTGGTAAGTAAGTAAGTACGTACCAGTAAGTAAGTAACTACTGGTAATTAAGTAAGTATAGTACCGGTAAGTAAGTGCATATAAGTAAGTAAGTACTAGTATGTAAGTAAGTAAGTAATTACCGGTAAGTACCAGTAGGTAAGTACCGGTAAGTAAGTAAGGAAGCAAATACGTATTGGTAAGTAAGTAAGTACCAGTAAGTAAGTAAGTACCAATAAGTAAGTAAGTATGTAAGTACTGGTAAGCAAGTAAGTACCGGTAAGTAAGTAAGTACGGTAAGTAAGTAAGTAAGTAAGTAAGTAAGTAAGTACTGGTAAGTAAGTAAGTACTGGTAAGTAAGTAAGTAAGTACCAGTAAGTTAGTAATATGTACCGGTAAGTAAGTAAGTATGTAAGTAAGTATGTACCAGTAAGTAAGTAAGTACTGGTAAGTAAGTAAGTAAGTACCGGTAAGTAAGTAAGTATGTAAGTAAGTATGTACCAGTAAGTAAGTATGTAAGTAAGTATGTACCAGTAAGTAAGTAATTAAGAAAGTATGTACCAATAAGTAAGTAAGTAAGTAAGTTAGTTGGTTAGTTGATACCATATGCTTGTGAACACTTGGGCACCTGCTTTTTAGGAAACACAAGCAGAGGAAAAAAAAAAAACTGATGAAGCAACTTAAGATATTTTTCTTCAGATTTCAAAAATACAGGTTTGGTTTTGGTGGACGCACACAAATGCTTTAAAGCTTTGCACATACTGCACATCATCAAAGGTAAATGTATTTTTTGGCAGAATAAATAAAAAAATGAATCTAAAAGTCAGAGCACTGAAACATGCTAACTTGTTTTAAAGTAGCAACTAAAATTTACACACGTGCGCAACTATCCAGTCAGATCTTTGGGACTTTTACACTTTTCTCCATCACTCAGAGTGCACGGCTCACCAGATGGTGCTTTATACTTTGCTTTTTCTTTGCTTCAGTCAGATGCTGAACTTATTGCAATAAATTAACTTGTAAACAAATTTGTGTTGTACGTTCCTTTGTTTACATTGTGAAAACTGATCATTGGTTTAGAAAGGAGAAAAAAGAATAGATGTAATTTTGAAAGATACTGGTGCACTTGTGCTCAAACCAAAGTAATAAAAAAAAGATTTCATTTTAGATTTGGACAAACGAGCACTTGTGGCAACAAACAAACTGATGAGATGAGTTTGTTCTCACCGTAGCTGGAGAAGGATCGTTTCCACTAGGCTACATCTGCAAAATATACAAATACTGTACTGAAGAAAGTGATTATGATTAAGAATGAGCAAACTATTATCTTTTAAAAGTTTGATTATTTGCTTAATAAAGACATTTCAACAAATTTAAGTAGTGTTGCTACAAGCATTAATGAAAGATTTGTTTTCCTCACTTTAGATTAGCTATGGCTCAGTAACATGCTTTACTGAATTTGTTTTTCAAATTTTGAATTTATTGTGCGCAGTGTCTACTTTCAATACGAGTGAAATTCACCTGAAATGATTTGAATCTCATTTATGGAGAAACTCGTTTGCCCTTAATGTTTTATATTTTTTAGAAATGTTAAAACTACACTTTTCTTGTTTCAGTTATTTGGGTCAGGATTTTAAAAAAGGAATCAACTCATGTTAAATGGTCACAGAGTTCAAAATAAGAAGAATTAAACAACAAACTGTCCTTAAATTAGATGAGTTGATAATAAAAGCAACAATTTATGATGATTATGTCTATTTGATCTTTGAGTATGTATTTCTATTTTTTTTTATTAAATTTTTTTTTTGTTTCAAAATCCTAATTTCATGTGAAAAGCAATAAAGGATGTAAAACTTGCTTTTGGTAATTTAGAATTATGTTTCAGTTTCACTGGCTCCTGGGTTGGCTCCTGACATCAAACTGATGGAAACACATGTACCGGTACACATAATACATAATATTTCCAATGATGGATCATCAGTTTCCTGTCTGAGCAGGTAAAAATGCTAAACATGTTGGGAACACTGGAAATAGATGACTCCCTAGAGGTTAAAGAATGGATTATTCAACAAAATGAGAAAAATGTATGTTAATAAACAGATTTTAGATCCTGCAGCATGATCATGTTTCATCCTTTCTCTTGAACAAAACCTTTATAAATATTTAACCTTTATTAACAGTCGTCTTTGTTTAAAATAGTTTCAGTTTTGCAGAGATGATAACTTTATTGTATCTTTCACTTATTGTTAACCAGGTTATTTCACTGAGCTGAATGTTAAAGTATTAAGAGTATTTTGTGTCTGTTGTTTATGGTGTATGTGTTTATCTGGCATGTTCAGTTGTTTTATTGTTGTTTGCAGTTGTTTTTCCTCAGACATGCTTGTTTTCAGTTTTGAGCTTCAGTTCACCGGCTTCTATTAATCAGCCCAGCTGTTCACACTCACTAATCAAGCCCCCCAGTATAAATGCTTGCCAGTTCATCAACAATATTGGTTTGTGTTTATTTTTTACAGTTACTTGGCAGAAGGTTTATGTAAGAAATATTTTGTTCATACAGCTTTTATTTTGGAGTCTGCTTTTAGGATCTACTGCTAAACCTCAAATGTGACAGTCAAGTCTACTTTGTGCAAAAAAAAAAACAACAACTTTTGAATACGTTTAAATGTCCCTAAAATTGTCTTTGCTTGAAATGTAACGATCGCATCTTATTATGAACCAATTTTTTAAACCAAAGTTCAAAAGACTAAACAACTACAATAGTATTTCCCTTTAAAATATAATAAAAAATGCCTATAAATAATGCTTGAGACAAAACTCACACGAATAATGTTCTTTTTTCCCCCCGTTGCACTTCTTTCTTTAAGATTGTTTTAAATCTTTAGAACAATAACTTACAAAAAATATGTATATGAGTAGAGGATACTTTCTATGAGGAGCGTGCTTAAAATTGAGGTAAATTTTCTTGATGAAGCTATTTTATGATGCGTGCGTGTGTGTGTGTGTGTGTGTTTTGTCATCTGTTCAGTGTCAGGATTTGGGTAAACTTCAAAACACTGGCGTTACTCACTAGTACATGCTGAAAAGTGGCTCAACCGAGGGAACAAAAGATGAATAAAAATCAAAATTACAAACTTCTAACTTGCATGCGCACACAGTTTTTTAAAATTTGCATTTCATCAAGGTATTAAACGGAGCAAAACATCTGCAATCTCTCATACTAAATAACCTGTAAAGCCTTTTATTGTTTACCTCAGTCTGTTCACATCAGACTTGATTCATACTGGATTTGAAATAAAACAGCACTCAGATGGAACAGTCCTCAGACTCTGCCATGTGCACATTTAGCTGTTCATTGTGATAAAAAAAACTACCCTGGATGCACAAACATTCTTTATAAAGACGTTAAAAATCCTTTATCTCAAATAATATAAATTTAGCAAGAAACTTTTACACAGATTAAAAACAGTTCTGCAAAAAATGTGCTATATGGTACCGTATTTAAACTTTATGATGCAACTGCTTCTGTATTCTGTTTTGTAGGGCAACATGTCGTTGCCATGACAGGAACAGAGACACAAACATAGTAAACAATTTGCATCCAAGTATTTTCATTTCCCAACTTTGCATTTAAAAGCAAAGTAGGAAAGTCAGCAACAACAAGTGCAGAATAAAAGAACTGTGGAAATGTGCAGGTTGGAAGTTAAGCTTTTGATGAGATTATTTAAAATCTTGTTTTTTATCTTTTATTAATTTGCAAGTTTTGATTCTAAAAGAATTTGGTTCTTTTAATGAATAATTGAAAAATGTATTTTGCCCCATACTATGAGGTTTATAACAATCTAGTTTGGCATAAATTTCCTCCATTTAAAAGTTATTTTTCCCCAAAATTCTCAATTTAAAAAATTTAAATAAAAATCTCATTTTGATTTCCAGTTTTTTCTCTCTCCGTACATGCAGGAGTTTTGTACTCCAGTTTCCTCCCACAGACCAAAAACATGCATGTTAGACTGATTGGAGACTCTAAATTGTCCCTAGGTGTGAGTGACAGAGTGACTGGTTGTCTCGTGTGAAGGACTGGAGACCAGTCCAGGGTTTACCCCCCCCAGCACAGTGACTGCTTGATATGGGCACCATTGACCCCTGCCATTTGAAAGACAGGGAAAACAAACAAACAAACAAACAAACAAAAAAATGGGTAAAGAACATGGATGGATGAACATGGCCTATTTTTCATTTTTATGAGTGTGTCTTGAACATGTGTTATCAATACGTCATTTTTATTTTAATTATTTTCTTGAATGCAGCACTTTTCAAACCAAACGCCTCTGTTCTATGAGCATCTTCTTAGTGCAACAAACATTTTGGTGAATTTATCTGCATGACTCCACATTCAACTCATCAGATTATGAGTTAAGAGAAAGAGAAGATGAAACATTACAAATCAAGATGTTCTCATCCTATAAAGCTGAGTCAAAGAGGAGGTGCGCTGTGAATGGAGTGCGATTTGTCATTCCTGGATGGTATCAAACATCCAATCAATCTTTAATTAAAATGAATCACTGACTGGGGCTGTATATTATAAATATAAGTTGTTTGATAAAACTTAAAATGTGATCAAATATATTGTGCTTTTCTGGCTTTCACTGTGGATTCTGATATTTCTAAAGTCAAGTTGTTGCCACCAAATTTATTTGTTTTTTTCTTTTGGCTAGCCCTTCTTTATGGTCACCACAGTAAGTTGCACGAAGACTTTACAATTATTTTTACACTGGATGCCCTCCCTGATGCAACCAAACCATCAAGCTACCACAGCCCTCTGTGTGGAGCAGAGAGCTAACATCTAGAGTGCCATGGGGGAGCAGATGGTGGGAGTTGGGAGCCTTGCTCAAGGGCCCAGAGTGGGGCAAATGAGGGTGGAGGCAGGTGTGGGTGCTTCACCTATCCCATAAACATTTTGATGTACTGGGAGTTGATCCAGCGATCTTCCAACCACGCCACCACTCCCCTCAAGTTGTAGCCACCAAATGACCTGTAATGTTTAACTAATGAAACCCAGTATCTATTAGACATCGCAGAGATATTAAAATGTAAATCATTTGTTTTTCCTAAATATCAAAACCCAATTTAAAATCCATTAAGATTTCCATTTTTTCCACTTTCCAGTGGGCATGTGGTCCGGCTGTAGGCTGGGAATCCAAACATCCAAGTAATTACAGTTTGAGGAACGTCCAAGGCCGAAGCCGTTTTCTAGTAAAAGTCCCAGTCACTGTTGCGTTATTACAGTTTTTCCTCTTAAATCCCACAGCTGAAGCATAAACTGGGCTTTAACTTCAGTGGTTTTCTTTCTAAAAATAAGGTGCAGCCTGCTTCCAATGCATCGACCGAGCAGAGAGAGAAGAAATATTGTTCATCACCTCACACACAGGCAACGTGCCAAGCCGCAGATATTTATCTTACCATCAGTTTTAGAAGAGCAATTATACATTAGTTTGTAATTTTGAACAGAATGAAGTTGATACTTGAAGTTGAAGAAATTTAGTTCCTTTTATTTTGTCTATTAAATAAAAGTACAACAAATTAGATTTATATTTTTTTCATGATATTATTTCATCTTACAAAACACATCAGTCAATGAAAAAGTGTTTTATCTGAACAAATACTGGGTTGTGATCACTTGATGAAGACGCCAAGGCTTTCTGTATATCTAAAGCTGATCTAATTACCTCTGCTGGATGTAAACTTCAGTTTTTATTCATTTTCATTAAAACGGTGCTGAAAAAACAAAACTTTGCATGTATTTGTTAAAGCAAACAATGATTTATTTGACTTATCTCGACACTAACAAATACGTATTAATCAAAATCTGCACAAAAGTACACAGAGGTAAACTACTGTCAGCATCCTCAAGGAACTGGTTTGAGTTTCACTCTTTTTGATAAATGAGTTTATGTATCGCATTCTTTTGTTTCTTTTGCTTTTTGTGTTGAGCCTGTGAACATGTTTGCAGACAGCCCTGCCCATCGCGCACCTTTTATATCTTTAAGTGGATTTTTGCAGATACGATGCAATTTTTGTTGTTGGTAAAAACCAAAATTTTAAAGTAGAAGTACTTGTAGAAGTAATATTAGACCAAAATAAAAGCCATTCAGACAAATAAAAATAAGAATGTTCTCTTGGAGAGAATTAATTTAATATTAAAGACTCAGAGTAAAGTTGACCTGAGAGGTTTCTTCTTCTTTGTTTTGGTGCACTGTGATTTTTTTGTAATAACTGGAGGGTCTTGAAGTGCACAATTAATTATAAAAATAAATAAATAAATAAATAAATAAATAAAAAGTAAAAGCTTTCATCAGAGGAAGTATTGGCCTTTACTTTGACTGTCTTTGTATTTATAATGGAGGTAGTGTAGCAATTTATTCCACTTACATTCCATATTTGAAATGAAAACAAACAAATATTTATATATAATAAAGTGCATAAGATATGAAAAACTCTGAGTTAGGTTCAATGTAATGTTAAAAATGTAGTACAGGTAGTCCCCGACTTACGAACGGGTTCCGGACCTAAGAACGGTTCGTAACTCGATTCTGCCGTAACTTGGATCCGAACGCACATGGCAGCCGCTACATCTTTTTAAACACGTTTTTTCAATGTAAAACAACTTAGAACGGCCGTTTTAATGTGTT
>JARVLU010000803.1:6839756-6860906 GCA_031762415.1 Simpsonichthys santanae
ATATTAAAGTGATTAATTTAAGTGATTGTTTGTTTAAAGTTATTTTATATATTCTTTTAAATAATGGGGTGATATAATAATTATTTTCTTCTTTCTGCACTCTTTTCATTCAATGATTTCTTTCTGATGAATTTGTTTTATTTCATCTCTTTTAAATGAATGAATAAATTAATTAAATAAAATATTAAATAGCTTTACATCTGCTAAGTTCATGGCATGAACCAACACAGACATGTTCCTGTTTTTAGTATTTTACATCACTTTATAATGTAGCTCTTTATGCTTTTTTTATTATACAGTTTTCTTGTAATTTTTAATTAATATGCTTTTTTATGATCGTCTACTGTTGTACTGAAAAATACCTCCTGGAGGGTAAACTATATCTTGGACTGCGGTCAAGTTAGTTTTACGTTCGACATTCGAGCTCCGGGGCTTCAGTGGGACGCCACTCTCACTGAACCGAATCACAGACATCCCGACTCGGCCAGCCGCGTCCTCGTCTCGGTGGAGGGACAGGCTGAGAGCGGCTGACCGAAATCAGAGCGCCCGCCCCTGATTGAACAAGAAAAACACACCGCTGAAACCACCGAGCTCAAATGTTTACCGAGAAGTTTATAAACGCTATCGTAAGAAATCCTTCATTTTCTATAACTACGATGAAGTTTTGCAACTTCTCTGAACATTTGAGCTCCGTGGCTTCAGCGGTGTGTTTTTCTTGTTCAATCTGGAGCATTTCCTGTGTGTGTATGTGTGTGTGTATATATACACACATATATACTTCCATTTTGTGGAGAAAATTTGCAGTTTTCACTGTTTGCAACATTTGCAATATTTACATTTGTTTTTGTGTTTACGTGTTTTTGTGTTTGCAGTTTTTTTGTGTTTGCATGTGTTTTTGTGTTTACGTGTGTGTGTTTTTGACGTTGCATCATACATGTGTTTGCTGTGCGTTTCGCCGTTTGGTGCGTGTTTGCACTCGTCGGCCACCGTATTTTACAGATAAAATTTTCTAAATATTCCCATGTCTGCTGAGATGGACAGTCATACCTCCAATTAGAGCCGAGTCACTCTTGAGGACGTTGACTAAAGGCTGACTGGGATCCACTGACCCAGGCTGATCTGCAGACAAACAAAAAAGGACAAAGTTTCTTAGCAAATAAAAAAACAGGAGACAGCATAAAAAAAAAAGGTAGAAATGTGAGGTCAAATGGTTTAAGAACGGAAAGTAGAAGAGAATCATTAGTTTGTGCAAACAGAGGGTTTTTAAAAATCCTTAAAAAGGACTTCAGAGTATTTGACTAATCTCATCTGTTGCTGTGCCATCACTCTCTCTCTCTCTGCCTACAGAGGAGGCGTCTAATAATCTGATTGTCTAATGATTATCCATGAATATTTACAAAGTAAATTAGGTCAGATAGAATCCCACATTGAGACAGGTGGAGCGTTTGCCCAATGATCTGAAGGATGGAAGGGACTTTTTTTTTTTTTTTTTACCTGATAAGGAGTGTGTTGTTCCTGCTGCAAAGGGATCAGATTGAGATGAGATAGCACAGCTTGATTGGACCAGAGGGCCGGTGACAATAACCCGGCTGTCAGGTTGGAGCAGAGCAGCTTTCAGAGGACAGATGGAGTTAAATCGAACACCTGACAGGCATCCAGTGAATCTGAGAGAGCCCAGCCAAGAGAGATCTGGGTCCAATTCTTCAGACGCTGAACAAAGAAAGAAAACAAAATGGAAACAAGGGAGATGAGGAGACATGTTTCTTGGTGAAGTAAGATCACAGGTTTGAAATACAGCGGTGACACGTGTAAATGTTTATCTTGAAGAGATTATTGTTAAAGGAATAAATGGGAAAACATTTATACAAAAAAGGTGCACAGAAAGGCTTCTGCCTCGAAATGATTAAATTAAAAAAAGACAATGTTTTCTTATACAATTCTGAAACAGTTGTCATAAAAAAAAAAAAAAAAAAAAAAAAAAATCAAACATTCATGCATTATAATGATGGGGCATTTCCTCATTCAGCTGAGGATGTTAGTGGGATGTCAGTAAATCCATTAAACTGCTGGTTTGATTATTTTGCAAGACATTAATATTTCTTTCTTGGCAATTGTTAATTTAGTTAATATTTAGTTTTGCCATGAACCAATACTAGTGGCTTAAGTTTAGACAAATGAATGTGTTGTGTCAAATACAAAGTACGTCAACTGAAAATCAGTTGCACAACAGATCTTTCACCACAGTAAAAGTTGTTTGCTCGCTTTAATTTTATTTAGTATAAACATTTAATAGACTAGTGCACTTTTATCCCATGTAAGCATCTTTTATACTTTAATTTAGTGTGCATGCTTTTAAGCACACTTTGTCATCACTTGTGTAAGAGAACTAGTAGAAACAAGAACCAGGTAGTACTTTGATGAGGACAATTTTTTCTTTGTTGGTTTACAGTTTATAGAACAATATTCATTGTTGCCACTCCTGTTCTTGATGACAAACTGACCTTTGACCCTCATGTGAACACACTTTGTAAGAAGAAGAGAATGTATTTTTTATCAGAAGCTCCGTGGTTTTAATCTTGATTCTACTTTTTATGATAATATTTTATTCGTGTTTTATTGAGACTCAACTTTTACCTTCATCTGCTGGTTTGGACTTTTGACGTGCAAAAACGAGAACAAACTCTCAGAGACGTGCAGGAAAACTGCTGGCACAGCCCTACAGAACCTCACACAAGGTCAGTGAACAAGGCCAGGTTGATTCTGGCAGATCCTGATCATCCACTCCATGGTGAGTTCAGGTATCTGCTGCCCAGATGTAAAATGAACACACTGAAAAATTCATTCATCCCTGTAGTGATCAGGCTTCTCAATGAGCTTTGATGACTTCTGTACAGTTATTTTAATGTCTTAATGTCTTGTCTAGTGTGGATGTTGTGTGTGCCTACTGACTGTGAAAAATGGCCACTCAGGGATAATAAAGATTCTTGAACTTGGACTTATTTACATTTTTATGACAAAATTAGCATTTTGTGGCTTTAAAGTATTTGAGAGAAATATAATTGATACTGATAGAGCTTTAAAAAAAAAATCAGAGAAGTTCAGTTTTTAACAGACAAGATGTTCACGCCATTAAATAATACAAATTGCTTTGGGGTATCAATTCAACACTTGCACTAAAGCATAAAGGAACAAAAAAAAAAAAAAAAAAAAAAAAACACTAATTCAGATCTTATGGCGGAAAGCTGTCAGCAAGATTTTTATAGTGACAACTTAAAATGATAGACCGTTCTATGATAGCGTTTTAAAAACTTTACTCCAAGTCAAACTAATGATTAAATGACTCAAGATCTCACCAGTTGGGACAGCAGTTTGTAATCTTATGCTATAAAAATGAAGCACAATTATTCCTGCTGAGCAATTTGCTAACACAGCACACACCATGTTCAGAAATCTAACTTATTACCAAGGAGTAAAAAAATAAATAAAAACATAAATATGATGTTGGAGCTTAGCCTGGCTGAAGCAGGCATTTTATCAGCAGGATACTTGATCAGGTGTTGAGTTTAAATAGCATCCGATATGCTGAGCCGTAGACAAATAATTTTCCTTTGATTCATTTGTTTCATGGCAGATGGCAACGCCAGCAGAGCTAACTCATCTGGCTTTCCTGTATCAAGACATATTTATTTCTACAGTCTGCACAAACATGAACACTTTCTCTTCTTCATGATCTTTTGTTAATATTAATTAGGGGTTACACAAAAGCTGAAGTACACATTACTTTTAATAATTGAGTTGATCTTTTTTGTAACAAGTTCGTATGCACACAAACTTAAACAGTTGCATCATTTTCAATAGTCAAAGTTTTTTGTCTGATGAAACGTTGCTGGAAAAGACAATAAAAACCAATATAAAAATATAATACCAAACAACAAGCAACAAAACAAGTAAAGTAAAGCAACATTTGTATTTTTTTCATGTACTGTTATGTTCGAAGTAATATCCTGACAGTGTCCACTGTTAGATCCACCTGTCATCATCTCCTTGTCTTTGTGAGAATCTGAGGCTGCACATTTGTCCTGGTTCATTTGAGTTTGACGGATGATGGGGCATGCAGGAAAATGACAGAACATCAACTATTACACTGCCTCTGTGACACTGATGTGACTGAGTCCTCTGGCTCAGCAGGGGTGGCAACTGGCTAACTTCATGACATAGACTGGATCAGCAATTTAAAAAATGAATGAATGAAATGAGAAAGTAGAAACAACTTGTACACATCTTTCACATTGCATTAATCATATGTTGACTGGAGTCGTTACTTTCTTGGGATTGGAAACTGATGCTCAGTTGATCAGTTTTACACATAAATGAGTGCAGCTTCCAAACTGATTGCTGGACTTATCAGCAGACAAAAATAATAGATATTTTTTCTTTGCTTAAAGCAAACTACAGGAAGGTAGAATTCTAGAAAAAAATAGAGTTTAATTACAGTTAATGAACATTGTTTATGCTGGGAAAGAAAAATCATGTCCATATTTTTACCTTATTTCAATATAATTTATATTGGGTCTTTAGCTGCAGACTGTCCTTAGACTGTTAAATTCCTCTTAAGAATTGTTCAACGTGGACATTTACATTGATTTTACAAAGATTCTTGCCAAGTTTAGAAAATAAAACAGAAAATACCTAAATAATTTAAATCAAAGACTTACACACACTTAAAAAAAAAAGTTCAATAGCAATACATAATACAGCCTGGTATTTACTGATAAATACTCAGTGATCACTATGCACCCAGTACTAGGCTGTATCAGTACACCCTTTTTTCATTTGAGACAATACAATTTAAAAATAAATTAACACTTTCATTTAACACTTGCTCATCAAGGGCAGATGCCTTTCCCCTCCTTTCCCTCTCCACTTTGCTCTGGTTAGTCTGTGAAACTGCTTTAGAGCTTCTATTCTACAAATCTGAATCACAATTCAGCCATGGATTTGGCCAGTCGGTCCCTCAACACAATTGACAACATGTCTTTGAAGACAAGACAGGCAATTTGCCCTGATGGCATGCACGCAGCTGGATCTCTCATCGACTTGGAAGAGTTGATGATGCGTCTATCTCTGCTGTCAATTGTGGATGTTAAGGAAGCATTTATAATTGGATTTATGATAACTGGTTTTCTGCTTTTTCTATTCAACTGGTTCCTGGGCTATCAACAAACAAGGAAGTTGTCGGCAGAACATTTGGCCCGGGTCAGGCTGTCTGCCTTATATGATGGCTTGGTTCGTGCCTCGAGCACCCAGACTCAAATGCTTTTGGCAGGATGGATCAGAGCTTGAGGATTACTCTCAGCATGGTCCAGTGGTGTGGCCATTTAATTTGGACCTTTCGGAACTGACTCAAGGTAGACATAATCAGTAAAGTTCTGCCTGTCCCCAAAACAATCATGTTTATCTGAATTTGGTCCATGATTGGCCTTATCTTAATTCGCCTGGAAGCTCTGTAAACCTCGATGCTCTGTGATCATTTAAATAAAGTTTGAAAGAAAAAAAAAATTATAGAAGTGAAGACTCATCCAGACTGTTTCAAAGCCTTTTACCTTCAAGATAAATTACATTAAACTTATACTGCATCAGAACTGATGCCGAAAGTGGATTCTGTCATGCAAGAAGAAACTAAACTGCACCATTTGACTCCCTGGTTTACTTTGACCCCCCCACCATCCACAGCAGCTGAGCTTTATTGGTTGTAATTCTGAACAGCACAGTGTTGATGCCAGTCTTCAAAAACAATTTTTCCTTCTCAGTTTCTCCTTATTAGCATAGAAAGTAAAAGGGCCTTTTCTGAATTTATTATCATTACAGTTTGTCTGAAGCTCCACTCAGAAAAAGACTGAATCATTTAAAGAAAAAGGTTTCTGGTCGCAATCATTTATCGCTTCATCAAACTGCAGAATATAGTAACTGTATTTTCTAAACTTTTGCATTACTGGTAGTATTTAAAAAAAAAAAAACTATTGTAAATGACTTTTTTGGCTATAAAATGCATCCTAATCCACAAAACAGCAACTTAAGTGGGCAACTCCATTTTTTTGAAAGTAGATACAAAAATAAACCAAACATTTGACAATGTATGTCACTGATGTCAGGCTTCCATTGGATCCACCCACCACCATGAACAGAAAAGTCCCCAGAACAGTGTTTTATCACACATTACTGTAACCTGCTCAATCAATGAGTGATTCACCTACCTGGCACTGTGCCAAGAACAACTGATTTGATGCTGTTGAATTCCATGTCAGACGTCACGTTAAAGTCCTCTCTGGCGTTCTGGTCAATCTGAAAAACAATTATTTTTAAACAAAAACTGAAACGAATGAAATAATGACCTGTTTTTAAATGGGAAGCTTTTCAGAAATACAATTTGACGACTAGAGTCGATGATCTCTTTTGTTCAAATCATTTGCTGAAACTTTGAGCATGTCATTTGTTTTCTATATGGCATGGCAACCTGAGCTTCAGACAGCTGTCAGTCAGAATATGAGGATGACATCTGAATACTTTTATAGATTTGTTGCCGAGGAATGGCTTAAATATCCACTTTCATTTTCACTTTGTATCTTCAGATTGTATTATATGATAAATATGATCAGTCTGTGCATGTGCAGCTAGTGTAAACACAAGTCCACAATAGTTTCAATGCATAATGTTTTCAGGCTTTTTAAAAATGTGTTAAAGTAAAGTAAGCAGTAACTTATATCACAGCCCTGTGCACTAGTTGGAGCTCAATGTGAATAAGCTGTAGTAGATTAACCTTTTAGTTTTTACGTTTCATTTGGTATCACTTCAGACAGTGGTTAACCGTGACCTGTGTGACAGAACAGCGTGTTGTGTGTGTGTGTGTTTACCTGCACAAACACGGCGTCTGCGTGTCGCCTGACTGTCACTGCATGGAGACGTCCATCAGCTAAGTCCATGACTCTGCTGCTCAACACCTCGACATCTCTGCTGCTGTGCAACTTGTACCTTATTTCCAGCTCACCTTTATGAATCATAAATCCATATATGAATTATTTAAGTTATCTTTATAAACACAAACAATGCAGAGAGACTGGAAATACATCTGTATAAGAAGGGAATAAAAAACATCTGTAGTAGGGGTTTTGTTGATGCTGACAGAGCTTCGTTTGCGTGGAGACGAGAGAAATCGTGTCAAACAAAAACTTTTACCGTGTTGATTGATGAGCAGGATCAGGTACTCTCTGTGGAAAGAGTTGACGTAGAGCAGCAGAGCCGGACTTTGACTGGTCCTGAAGCTCAAGGAGATGTTTTCTTCTCTCAGTGTGATACCAGAGTCGATGGATGAGGGCATGGTGTTGCTGTTTCTGCGCTGCTCATATGAGTCCTTGACGATGTAGGTGATGGATGTTGTGGACTCAAAGCTGGCAGAAAATTCTGAAGGAAGAAAAATAATAATAATCTGAGTTATGGAGCCGACTGGAATCCTGCAAAAATGTGTTCAAACTGATGATTGAGATCCACAAAGGTTTGCATTTGCATTTGTTCATCCCAGTTCAAGAGCATACATCACATGAATGCACGATTTGAAACGTTTGCACGGCATTTTCAATATCAAAATCCTGGAGTTTTTTTTTTTTTTTTTAATCTTCATATAATTTGCAGCAGCTTGTGAGGTTTTTCCTCACACCACTGAAATATTCTGATGATTCCACTGTATATCCATACTGTAAAGTAAAATAAAATAATACTATAAACAGATGGGTTTGATTACCTAGTATTTTTTTGTTTACATACTTTATTAACATTGTATCATTTTAATTATTCTCATTCTAACCACTGCCATTCTTATTAAAATTTTGAGTTAATTCTGAATACCTAATTTTTGCAAATGTTAGTTCTGCAGTTTCAAGGTTTTCTTGTCCTTAAATGGCCAGTGACAAAATCCTTTTTATTTTATTTTTTTTGTCACAATATTAGCTTTAAAAACAATTTGACTGGGAAAACTGGGTAAATCAAAGTGCACAACATCACAAAGTTGCATTGCAATTTTGATAAAAGTGATTGTGATCTGGATGTTTTTCCCTCTAAGAAATTGTCATTTCCTGTAGTTACATGAAACTGGCAAACAAATATTTTTTATAGACTGAGTAGCATGCACAGCTGCAGCCATCAAAATACAATGTAATAAAATACAGTAACATAGACTACTGTTCACATAAAGACTCACATTAAGTAGTGATAGGAAAAAAACGTACGGGACACCATAAATGATATGAGGGAAGAAAAGTAACTTTTGAGAAATAAACCAGGCATGTAATAATAATAAGAAAGCAGGTGGAAGATACTTCACAGATATGGACTTAAACTGAGTTACCAGCTCTTTTGAATGGTTAAGTTATGGAGCTTATTAAATATTGCTGTTATTTATACTTTTTAATTTTCTAAATGATATAAATATTAAAGCAAGAGGTTTAATAAAACGGTTATAACTATTTTGCATCGTCATCCTTTCCTCCCATGATGACATTCTGCAGCAGGATCACACATCCTGCCTCCATTAGACACAAAGCATTATTGAATTTCATGCTGATTTGGTTAATAAGTTCTCACGTGTGAGAGAGTTTAATTGTCAAGGCATCTGTGTGGACTAAAACATCAAGGAGGCCATTGTAGGCTTTCTTTAAAGATTTGCTTTCAAGTTTAAGATGATAACGGACCGTGTTTTCCCCAAAGCTGCAGTTTGTGATTTATCAATTAATAATCTGTCAATCAGTCTGCAAAGTGTTCAGTCTGGGAATTTCTAAGACAAACGTGAAGAGGTGAAATATTCTCATCTTCAATTCAAAGGTTTTTTTTTTAACCTCCAGTGAGTTTGTTTTAAAAAAGCTGTTTATGACTGATAATTATGTTAATGTTTGTCAGTCAAACATATATTTATCTCTGTTTACTGTCAGAAAGTGTCAAAGTCTGTACCTGTATGACAGAAGACTCCAGTAAAGGCAGACTGGCTGCAGTCACAGGAGAACCCGTTGGTTTTTTCCACACAGATCCCCTGGTTTTGGCAGAGCTTGCCGTAGCTGCTACAATGACCTGGGCATCCAGGTCGGACTCCAGGCGTTATCTTCGCCCTCTCCTCCAGGTCCAGAGTGACCCCGTTCAGCTGCAAGGAGCGGATGCAACCCAAAAAGCCTTTCTGTCTTGAAGCAGTGCCTCCTGCCAAGATAAAAACAGGAAGATGCATCAGTCTGTCTCTATATGACACTCAGTGCTGCTACACTTGACGAATGCCAACTGAACCCATCCTAACAGTGTTTGTAGACAGACTGGAAAAGAGGGGGAGTCAGTTCATTAAAATGAGGCACCCAAAATACACACTGACAGTCCTACTCTCATATTGTCTCTGAATAACTAAAAATGTTAACATTTATCTGTTTTCCTACAATAAAATATGAACCTCTTCATATTGGAACAGCAGCTCAGCGTAGCCATGCCTGCTCCGTAGGGTGCAGATAATGAAAAGACAATATTCAGTATGGCTGGTGATTGGCTGACTGCTTGGCTGATGGGCCATCTGGAGTCTGATAGAAGATTTTTTGCAGTGACAGGTGAGAAGAAACTTTTCCTCTCTTTCACATGACGATTACCATTAAAATATAGCAGCCTGACAAAGGGTTTAGGCTTGGGAAATTCACATGTGCTCTGAGTGCAAGTAGACAGGTTGTTTTAAAAAAAAAAAAAAAAGTCTATGCATCAAATTTATTTATTTATTTTGCAGACAGGAGTTGGGTATTACTCTTGCAATATGAAAATTGAACAAAGATTAAATGTTCAGCCAGAGTTGCTCTTTATACAACATCACTAATCTTTGTGGTATTTCCATTTTCATCCATGCAAAATATAAATGTCAACTCATTATCAATATTAGTTCATTTATTTAGGCAGTAGTTCAAAACACTAAACTAATTAATAAAAACATTTGCCAAAATTACAATAAAAAAAAAGAATGACAGAGAATTTCATTGTAAAACTAGATTGTCACTGTCAGCGAGAAATGAAACTATGCTTTGTGTGAAAAAAATAAAAAAATAAATCCTCCAAACTAGATGACAACTAAATTACAGATACAAGCGACAGAGTCAGAATAATTTAAGGAAAAATATCCTGCTTTTTTTTTTTTTCTACTTTTCCACTACATGGTGTGAAAGCACAAACCAATTACAGCCTGTCTCCTAACAAGTGCAACGACACCTGAAAAGCAAAGGCTTTGGTATTTGGGCTCATGTACGGACAACAGGATGAGGCGTAATGCAGGTGAAAATGGAAGGTGCCTCTAAAAATGTCACAAAAGACTAAGATGTATTGTTTTGTGCAATCACTACATTTTGCATTTGAGAAACCAAATCTTAATTTTTTAAGTGATACAAAACAATAGCTCATCGTGCTTTCCAAAAACTTTACAGATTAATGTCCTATTATAATCCACACACACCCAACTGTGTTTTAAGGTTTGATCATTGTGATTGTGGTTGTTTTCCAGAGGATTTGAGCTAAAGGTGAAAACTCTTAATTAGACTCACATCTTTCACAGCTGAGTTCAGGGTTGTGTCTTTATTAGTGATGTGTTGCCCTTTAACAGTTTCTAGCACATCTTTGCTGCTGCTGTCAATTTAGGCCCAACATTTCTCTTCATTATCCCAGAGTTGCGCTGCATAACACGTGCACAACACACATGCATGGACTTGTTCAACCGACAGAATGTAAATAGATTTTACTTGGCAGAGTATAGAATAAACTGTTCATATAGGTGCATGCTCAACAGCAAATAATAAGCAGGTAGTTTACAGCTCATACAAGAATGTGTGCTACAGTGCGTGCATGAAATTAATTTCTTCCCAGGGGTGCAAATTATGTTGAACCAGAATGACTTGCTGTTAGAAATTCACCTGAAGCAATTTCACAAATCACTGGAACAAACCACGATTTACTCAATTTAAAACTTCAGTCTTGCTTAATAAAAGTGTGAGAAGCTGTTTCTTGCAGGATAAACGTCTTTGCAGCAAAGCAAGTTATAATTTTACAGAATAAATGCTATAAATCTAATTAATTTTACAGGAAAATAAATTATGAAATATTGTAGTGATGTTTTCTTGGATTCAAGTTTTTAATATATATATTAAAAAAAAGATGTTTTTTCATTCAAACATCCATGTGTTAGTAAACACCAGTCGGACAGTCCTGCTCATACCAGAGAAATTAATATTAAATAGTTCCGTTTTGCTTCCATGTGAAGATTATCAGCTTAACGCTTCCAGTCAGTCAGTCAAACACATTTTCAGTCTCATCATTATTCACTATTTTATTCAAAATGTGGGCACGCCAGAAAACAAATACGATTTGCAGGGGTAAACCCTGACAAGTGAGAAATCTCAGATGATGTCAGAACAGATTAATGCTAAATTGGTGAGAGTTTTAGAAAGCTTTAATAATTTAATTTTAAATATGCTTCTTTTTTGGACAATAGCTTCTTAAAATAAAATATTCATCTTGCTGGAGATTTTGTTGCTGCGTTGGCTTTGTCACTTTAAAAAAAATCTTTTATTGTGCAGCTATTGTCATATTAGAACTACGTGACAGAGCCTTAAAAGGTTTAACTTTATCGTTCTATATTTGAACTATTTTTTCTCGAGAAACAAAAAAACAAACAAACAACAGTTTGTCATGTCCAAACTGCATCGAGTCACAAAACGATGCGGACATTACTCTGCACAAGTATCGTAGCTAAACAAGCACATATGTTTTGAGACCCATTAATAAATTTATATTAACCTCATTGTTACAAAAGAATTGAGCAAACTGTTTTTAAGTCATGACACTGAAGCTGTGGAAAATGTGTTTGATACCCTGTACAGTAGTTCTTCGTTTATTGCGAGGTTAACACCCCCCCCCCCCGCGATAAGTGAAAACTGCGAAGTAGGGAGACAGTATCCAAGTTCAGTAAACGTTGTCACGACATGTGCGAGGCTGCAATCACACTCAATCACCTGCTACTCCCAGTCTCCCTCCTTAAACCATTTAAATACTGTAATAGTTTAAATAAACAGTCTCTGCAGCATGAATTATTTAAAATGTTACTGTATTTAAATTTAAATTGTAGAGGAGACGAGCAGCAGGACATCAAAGGGTTAACCCAACACGCAGCTCTGCAACACGGAGCAGAAATGCACATCTTGATCAATGACACTTCAACAACTGAACAGAAAAGTTCTAAAATAATTAAAAATTAACTTAACACGTTTGTATTTATCATGCTTTTATGATGTGACATTCTTTAAATTTCAAGCTGGAAGACGATCGGTGCGTCTGGGCAGCAAAGGGTTAACCCTTCACAAAGATGCTGCAGCAGGAGAAATGTGCAGGAGGGAGCTCCCCCCTGCACTTGTGGGCTGCACGCATGGTGCAAAATCATTTAAAATAATGTATTTTAAATAAACAACACATGGCTCTTCCATCAATCAGCCAATTGTGTCAAGTGCAATCTTACTTTGATAATATGGCAAATCTGCTAAAAACGAACCACGAAATAGCAAGAGACTGTATTTTAAATATACTGTATGTCTTTTTTTTAGCAATAACTGACAAATCCAGAAACTGCACAAAAAAAAAAAAAAAAAAGTAAAACAGTTTATTAATAATAACAGATTAATTACAAATAATCAGTGGAAGGTGGAGCTGCCACCGCTCAGCGAGAAGGTCACCAGATCGAATCCCGGCCTGGGACCTTTCTGTTTGTATGTTCTCTCTGTGCATGTGTGGGTTTTCTCCGTGTACACCGGTTTCCTCCCACAGACCAAAAACATGCATGTTAGGCTGATTGATGACTAAATTGTCCCTGTGTGGATGAGAGAGTGAATGTTTTTTGTCTATGTTTCCCTGTGATGGACTGGAGACCTGTCCAGTGTGTCCCCCACCTCTCTCACAGTGACCGATGGTAATGGGCACCAGTGACCCCAGCAACCCAAAAATGAAGAAGACAATGGATGAAATTAGTGGAAGAAACTCAAAACACAGTTGGGACTTGTTTTACATTTGCAAATAAAAATGAACACCAGCCTTATTTTATACGTTAATAGAAAAACTTGAAAACTTCAATGTGGCATCCAGTCAAGTTTTTTGAATAAACTTAAATCTCATCAAGATAATTGTGGTTAAAATGTTGCTTCATTCTCTGCAGCTCTGAAAAGAAAAAGGTTTTAAAAACTGTTAAAGGGGTTCTGTTGAACGGCAAGTACAGGTTTCATTAGTGGGAGCCGGTCTGGAAGCTATAGGAATTATTACGGTTGATAGAAAATGTAAAAATGTAAAAATAATCTTCAATATTTTTTTTTAGTTGCCCTCCAATCTGGAATTTAACTAAATCTATATTTTGCGCCAGCTCTTCCAAATTGAAAGAGCTCAAATAATGGACAAATATTACAGTGGGTAGATTTTATTAATCCAATATATTTTACTTTAATAACCTAAAATGTAATATTACACATTTTTCAACCTACTGATGCTTTGAGGCTGTCAGGGCATTTAAAAAGATCCAAAAGTTCAATTCTTACCTATAAATAACTGACTGTTGAGCTGCAGATGAATTAGTCCATCAGCTGGAGCTTCCTGCGTGGTGGCGGGGAATTCATCCACACGCAGCGACGCCTCCTTCACGTTCCGCTCAGCTCGCACACCGTGCCACCGGTCGTCGTTCAGCGGGACGCTTGTTTCAACTTTTACTGCTCGAGGTCCGTTTCCCACGTCAAACGAGAACACAACCTCTGTAGAAGCTGACAAAAATTAATGTTATATACATACAATAATGATTTGTACAGCAAACGAAACAGCTGGATGCTTGAGTTTATGCCACACCAGCTGAGACTTTAAAAAAAAAAAGAAAACTGATATTGTGACAGTGATTTCTATTTATCTGGCTTTTTCAAGAAATTAAATGTAAGCCGTTTGTCATGATGGCATGGAAATATTAAAAAATGCATTCTCTATAAAAGGAAAAATCTATGTAAATTAATAAAGAGGCGTTTAAAGACTCACTGTTTTCCAGCTGGATTTTTGACTTAATATAATATTTAAAATGCTAATTATCATTGTTTTCATTTCCCCTTATTTTATTTTTAGGATTTGTTCCCCGCAGTCTGGTGCCAGATTGTGTTATTTTTATTAAAATAATTAGTTGTATTCTCCATCATCGCATGCTGGCAGCACCGACTTCCTCCCACAGACCCAGCTGTTGGCAGCATGGACAAACAGCTGGACACGGATCTGTGAGCATTTTAAACAAGCCCAGGGCAGGAAGGACAGACTGCAGCTGCAGACTCATTTATCTGTTGTTTCTGTGTGTGTGTGTGTGTGTGCACGAGGCTTTGTGTGTACACTCTGTGCCTAAATGCACGGGTTTACCTGGGTTTAAGTCCAGAGTGCACAGATGCAAGTTTGTTGCTGGTTGATTCAAATTAAAAGTGACCCTCCTGTCTCACTGGTCCAAGAGCTGACCAATCAGAATGCATATGGCTAGTTTTAGGGCGTGTCCCCAATGATTGACAGACAGCTGCTAACATGTCAGAGGAAAAAACGTTTGAATGGTCCTACAATGTTCAGTCAGGTCATCTGGACAGTTCCTTTTTTTTTTTTTGTTGAGACGTTTCGCCCTCCATCCGAAGGGCTTCATCAGTCTGAGGAGTTGCATACAAACTGTTTTCCCCACCAAGCAGTGCACCCAACAGTTTGCTGGGGAAAAGATGGTTTCTGGGCGGTGCTCGTGAAAAAGAATGCGTCAGAACAAGCTTGAAGAATTACTGGACCCAAGTTGGCAAAATCTTTTAAACCAGCTGCCAGAGGAGCTGAACCCACAGAAGGATGTTCGCCAGCTCCTCCACCTCCTGAGGGAGAGGAGGAGGCGGCAATGCAGGTGGATGCCATGTTATCTGAAGAGGAGTGGAGGAGAATAGAGGAGGACCAGGCAGAAAGCGACAAGCCTGAGACTTTTCCAACAGTGACCCTTGCCGCTGGGCAACATCATCGACCTACAGGTGTTGTGCCAAACACTGATCAACCACTGAGGGAGCATGCAGCCTTTGAGTGTTTGTCTCGGTTTGACCATTTACCATTAGTTTGAAGTCAAGGTTGGTGGGGGGGGCCTACAAGACCGCTTAGCCCCTGGGCCAACCAGCGGGTTAAGGCGGCCCTGTCTACACTTAAGTTGATAAAGTCAGTTCAGAGCACGTTTGTTTGATCAAACAGATGTTTCCTTTCAGACATGTTCAGTGCTTCGTCAAGCATCATTTGGAAATGGATCTAATGATCCACATTCAGTGAGACGTCTGTGAGCGCACTGCAGAGCAATCATTGCACCGTTCTAATGACTCAAGTTTTACAGTAAGTTTTGCGAGACATAAATAAATAATCTTACTTCATGATGTGAATTTGCTGGATTACCTCAAACCTTCTGGTTTTCCCCATTACAAACAAACAAACAAAAAAAATTAACAGTATATTACAGAACTAATTCTAAAAAAAAAAAGACAAGATTTATAAATACTGTACAAAAGAATGCACGGTCAGACATATCTGCCAAGCATTTGTTGATAAAATAAATATTGCTTCAGGTATGTTGACTGATGTTCACACTTTGGTTAAACTGAACACCTAACATCCACTGATCAGCTGGAGCAGCTCTGCATCTGGATAAGATTGTTAATTTGGTACAACTGCAACAAAAACGTAGACGACGTGCTGCTGACGTTGCTCTATAAAAGTATTCACAGCACGCTGAGTAGAAAGACCTGTTCTCTCTGTGTTTTGCTTTGTCTGCATGTTGCATAGCCTGCTGCACTAACTCCAGACAAAATTTATTTATTTAAAGTTTACTCATGTGGCCAGGTTTAAAAGTTTAAATCCTCATTCCTTCATCATTTTTGCCGATGCCCCAAATTCCCATTTGGATGCAATAGCACTAATGCTGCTGCTTTTCTGTTTTACTAGGCCAGCTTTGACATTTTATATAGTTTAAAAACACTTTGTAAAGATTTATGAGCATGTTATTATTAATTTTAAACACCACCTACTAATCAGTACTAGGCAAAAAGAGAAAATATAAAACGTGAGTTAACAGCTGAAGTTCACATAAAGGCAATTCATTAATTCTAAAACTGCCTGCTTGGCTTTGCATCATGGGAAGAAGTTTGTTGTGATACCCGTGTCCATCCATCCATCCATCCATCCATCCAATAACTGACTCAGTTGACATAAAAATTAAATAAATAAATAAATAAAAACACCATAACCTCATTAAGAAACTTCTTCCTATCTTGTGTCACATTTGGAGATGTTTCTGGATAATTATTACTCCTGTTATCACAAGAATAACAATGATAAAATATGTGTCCTGCTTTAAAAATGACAAGGTCCCCTGAAGCAGGAGGAGTAGTACTTTAATGTAGTGCTTTTTCAAACGTTTAAGTTCGTTGTATTGTAGGTCATGACGGAGCTTCCTCCTCTCGGTACAGCGGCTTTGAACACATGGCACGTTGCTGACTTGCTTTGCAGTGTTTCTAGTGTAATGTGTTTCTACACAGCGGACATGCAATGAAAAGTTGTTTAGCCGTTCGCCACAGTGCTGCTCAGTCCTCAAAGATCATGTTTTATCTGGCTGCAAACTATGAAATGGATTTCCTGAATGTGAGGCGGGTCTTACTACTCTGGATTTCATGACACGCCTCACTTCAGGAAATCCAGTCCATAGTTTGAAGCCAACTTGCAGAGCTGCCGACAGGGAATAACAGATATTTCAGCAGACACAGACATGCATCATGGATCGGAAGTCTCTGCAGGTTGGATCAGAATATTATTAAGTTTAACAAAATTATGCTGGTGTCGGAACCCGATACAGATACTGGATTGGATCGGCCCCATCCCCAGCACATACTGTATATATATATGTTGTTAAAATTACGTAGGTTTAAGAGTTTAGAACATTTCAAGAGTGTGGGAAGGATTTCTAAAACCTTAAAATATACATAAATGCTAAAGTAAATACAGTATAGCTTTCCTACTTCGAGGTTTTCCACCGATTGCAGGTGTGTGGAAATGTCACCCCCGCGATAAACAAGGGACTACTGTAATATCTTATTTTTAGGGTTTCCAAGTTTTTCAGTGTGTTTAGTTTTTGTTCTAAAAAAAAAACAAACAATAATAATATAACAGGGAACAATTGGACCTAAGCTGCCTAAAAGGCCATGTCCACATTTATTTTACTGTTACTTATTGATAAAAGAACATTTTCCTAATACTTGGCTATCAGCTACAAAACAGCAAAGGAGCATTGCCTTATAAAGTTTTAAAAAGTAAACTGTTCAATTAAAACTAAATAGACCTTTTCCATGTGTGACTTTACAGGGCAGGAGCTAAATTAATGTGTTTGTGAATACATACATACATTTTCACAGTACATCTGGTAGATGTATTGTGAAAATGATGATTTTCTCCAATAAAGAATCGTAAGACATTGCTTAAGAGTGAACTTTTTTCTAACTTTAGATTGTAAATTAGACTACAGTATGATTGTTTATATATAAAATACAGACCTGCTTTAATGTAAAGTTCACAACTAGATAAAAGCAAGCTGAGACATTTTCAACATTTGTGTTCTGCACAGTCAGCTTCAAACATTCAGGTGAAAACATTTACTTTGTTGCAGCTTTTCACAATGCTTAAAGGAAAAAAAATGTATTTTTAAACCAATGATGCAGAACATTGTTAGGTTGTCACTTACAGCTGAGTTCTATTCGTATGAAGTCCTTGATGCCGAGATTTTCAAGGAAGACTCCGGAGGAGAACGTTGTTTTAAAGAGAAAAGAGATGTCTGCATTCAGCTCTCCATGAAACGTAGGAAAGTGAAGGTAGGACGTTTCCTTGTCAAAAAACGCAGCGTTCCAGAAGTTCTCTGCAAAAAAATAAGTAATGCTTCAGAAAAGGTTTGCATCTTTTTTTCTTCTTTTCAGTCTCTAACAGAAGTCATAAAACTTTTCTTCTCTTTTGAGAAGCCACACATCTCACTCTGGAACAAAGCTCATTAAAAGAAAACTCATTATGACGGCTGTGTAATGAAAACCATGTAGTAAACAAATGAACCAACTGTTCAGCTAATTAGGTACGAACAAAGGCAAAACACCAGCTATGCTTTCTCATTTATGCTGATTTATCTTTGAGCATTTATTTATCTAATCATAAAACTTAACACAGAAATTATAGGCAATTTAAAAAAAAATAAAAAAAAAAAAATGTCACATTAATTTATTTTGCATTTTCCATTAGCGGTTGTTATTTAAGTGCAAAGGGAGTCATATATTTTAGCTGGGAGTCTGCTAATTAGCTAACGTAATTAGCTGCCGTCCAATTTTCCATTAACAAGTTAAATGGCAAAAAAGGAGATAAGTGACGACGATTCCTTTAATTCAGGCTTGAATAAAACCTACGTCTTGACTTATACTCCATTACATCATCTTCACTATGTGTAATGATGTCAATACTGTCAACATTTGGCATCAGCATTCTTAAAAAAATAAAATAAAATAATAAATACACAACAGCTACCAGCTAAAATAGACTTACTATCTCCATGACAGCGCAGTGGTCCCACCTTGTAGGCAGCCTCTGATCTAGAACGCTGTATGTCACCCAAAACCAGAGACCTGACAGGAAGGCTCTCCTTATGGGTGAGCAGGCCTGAGTCATCGGTCCTAACGTAAAGAGGGAAAGAGATTGATGAGCTCAACAACACGAGTAGATTATTAAAAGTGTGATAACTGTGCCTATATAAACTCAAACAAGAGCTAAAAAAGTTAAACATAAGAATTAGAAAGTAAACAATTGCAGACATAAAACATTTTTATATATTAGCTAAGTTTTTAACGCTTTCTGAATAAGCTTGGCTTCATCGGTGAATGCCCAAATTAAAAACAAATTTAGCTCTTTCAGATCATTGTTGCCTGTTTTTTTGCAGGAAAATACTGTACAAATGATTCAGTTGAATCTGATGAAATATTGACAACAGACAAATGAGATATTGATGTCAGGAGAAAAAGTTTGAGATAAAGATGTGCAGTTTCAGGAGGACCAAAAATAAAAATATACAAAGAGTGAGAGGGGGTTTGGGGCAACAATCCTGATTTCAATATGAGAAAACGAACCTAACTGCAGAACTGGACTGAGGAAATGTGTGAAGTTCAAAATGGAAACAATTAAATATAAAGTTTGATGAACGATGCTCACATTCATCTGTCACAAGCCCCATGACCAGGAACAAAAGATTTGGTTATTTTTGTTTTCAAGCCAATCAAACATTTATGTCTAAGAAACATGTGAATTCTTTAGTCCTATTGTGTAAGGATTTTTTAAAATTGTCATAAAATCTTTATTTTTTTAACATTCAATAATGTAAACAAAAGCATTTACACACTAGCTTTTAATGTATATCTTGATTTCTTATATTCATAATACTTTGAAGCCAACTTAATAATTTTTAAAAAAGTGTAAAGGAGAAGGAGGCACTCCAAAAGTTTATGGTTATAAGAATGAAGAGAAAAAGGAGGAAGCTCTTCATATATCTTGAACTGTTTATTATTTAATCTTTCTAGAATGGAGCAAGAAAAAAGCCTGGTTTATTTTTAGTACTGTAACCATGCTGACCAAAATAAATAGATAAATAATTACTTTTTTTTTTTTTAAATAATCACAACTCTGTTGGGCTTTTCTTTAACTTTCAGCAGTGATGACTGAGTCTTCAAAGGAAATTGTTTCTATAATGAGACAATTCATATACAGTACTTTGACCTTTCTCTGCAATACATAAAACTGTTGGGGCTTCTCATGCCTCTGCATTTGGGTCTAGTCCTTCACAAACCCAAGATTAAACAATTTTATTTATTTTGACTTTATTCTTTTAAACAAGCAAACAACCTATTTTATAAAGTAAAACAAAAAGAATGATGCAGCATCTGAACTGAAACTTCAAATGACCATAGGAACACATGACATGCAAACTTTCAGGCATGTTTCAGGCACGGAGACCAAAAATGCAGAACTGATGAGTAACAGGCTGAATAAGTAGAGCAGAGACAAGTGGAAAATGGAGACACCTGGGCTGATTGCTGATTAGGGACAGGTGAGGGCGGCAGACTAACTTGAAAACCACCGAGGACACTAACCGGAATTTCACAAGAAAGACTGGGAAACAAATAAGACTGATACTACAATGAGTACAAAAACACAAAGGGATAAAGATCTAAACTGACAGGAAAACACAAGTAATAGAATCAAAAGGACATAAAAAATAAAACAAACCAGGAATAAGACTAAAAGATCAACTCAAGGATCTCAAATATGTACATTATGACAACAAATTCACTAAACATATTATTGGAATCAAAAGTTCTGCACTGACCAAATTTAAATCATATTTACTTTATTTTATATTTTAGATATTTTATATTTTATTTATTGTATTTATTTAAATCATATTTATCATGTTTTAATCATATTTTGGAATATTTCCAGATAATATGGAAGTAGCTAAGGTAATTCCTCTTTTTAAAAATGGTGAAAAATGCATGTTCAACAATTATAGACCAATATCCTTGTTACCACGTTCTCAAAAATTCTAGAAAAACTGTTTGTGACCAGACTAGATCAATTTATTGATAAACAAAATATTCTAAGTAGCAGTCAATATGTGTTTAAAGCAAAAAAAACTCTACATCATTGGCTCTCATGGAAATAGAACAAATAACTACTGCTGTCGATCAAAAACAATATTGTGTTAGTATTTTTGTTGATTAAAAAAAAAGCATTCAATACTACAGTATTGATCATACCATTCTCCTTGTAAATTTGAATAAAAATGGTATTAGAGGACCAGCATTACAGTGGGTATCTAGCTATTTGAAAATTAGGAAACAGTTTGTACAAATAAATGGTGTAAGATCTGACCTCTGCAATATCGCATGTGGAGTTCCTCAAGGCTCTGTACTTGGACCAAAGCTATTTATTTTATATGTGAATGACTTGGTAAATGTGTCA
>JARVLU010000803.1:6943047-6954521 GCA_031762415.1 Simpsonichthys santanae
TGTCTGTCCAACAGATCTCACTTGTAAATGAGTCTTCGAGGCTCAATGTGACTTATCTGATTAAATAAAGGTTGAATAATTTGCCTCTAATACGCACCAGTGTCTGTAGTGTGCCTCTACTGTGGAAATGCTGGAACTACACCAGTTTTTTTTCTATTAAATTCAGTTTTTTAAGTATACTGTACAGTAATTTGAACCAGGGGCAATTTTAACCTCTTTTTGGCACCCCTAAATTTTACTTCAGCGCCCCTGAAAAATAAAATATGAAAAGAAAAATTATTATATATATATACAGTATATTTTGTAATTGTCCAAATTTTGGACAATTTCGGCGGAAAAATTAAAAAGCCCAACAGACCTGTCCAGAGGACCAGACTTAACTTTTTTAGATTTTTCTACCTGGAATGTTGAGCATGCATCAGGATGTTTGGGAACAAGTTTACAGAATGTCCATTATTTATTGTAAGGCATCATCATGTTCCAACGTCGGAGGAACGCCTGACATGAGCTCATACTCAGCAGAGCAGTCTTCCAAATCAGGTGCAGGTGTAAAGTGGTGGCTGAAGAGGATGAACGGCAGCTGTGGGGAAAGCGAGTGTGGCTGGAAACCTACAGATATACTGGTTGTGATACAGGAAATGAACCAAATGATCTTAAAATGAACAATTTAAAGGACAAAAGAAAAGAACAGAGGTTGTAGACTGAGCTAGAGCAAGATGACTCCCTGTGACGGCCCTTGAAAAGGAAAACGCTGAAAGGAGAAGAAATTTAAAGGACAAAAGAAAAGGAACACAGTCTGTACTTCTTTATTCTTCACTTTTCAAGTCTTTGTCTCATTTGTCGTTGTGACGGGAAATCATCTGAGTGTAGTCGAGATCGAATCCTAAAATACTCTGGAACACAAACTCACTCAGATTATAATCAACGCTGATGAGAGGATGGACAACAAGATTGCAAGTTATAACCTTTATTCTTACAAGTTTGCAGAACATAAAAGTGACCTTCATCACAGTATAAAACATGCAACGCCTGAGTGTGACCATAAAGATTGTAATGACTCACAAGATTTCACATATGAATGTTAATTAAAGAAAAGTGACTGTCAGGATTTCCTCTCTCCATCCTTACAGTGAGTGACAAAGGAAACAAGAAAAAACAGGATTAAAGCAAATCAGCCTATATTTTAGTTGGGTTATAAGGAAATTAATGATAAAATTACTATTTAGCTTTACTTCAGACTGTTCAATAAAGAGTCAACAGCCTGCCTGTCATTGCTGTAGATTTCTTTTGTCTCTCTTCTGCTGGGGTCGCCTGCGAAAGCAAACTAACGTGAACAATTTAATAAATGCTTTACCCCCAAATTATTCTCTGCTTCTTTATTAAGTGATTAAGAATGTCTAAGTAATGATGCAGTGATTAGTTAATTAGCAGGTGCATTAAAACTGGATACCAGGTTGGACTATTCGGACATTTTTCATGGATTCAAAGTGCTGCATGGCCTGTTTGATCAAATCTAGTGCAAAGTCTTCATTAAAAATAACTATTTTTGCAATAATTTTATTAAAGTTCGTTTCTATTCTGGATATACAGTAATTTAGTTTCCTTATGTTGTGTTTAACTTGTTTTATATTATTCTGCTTATCTTAAATTGAACTATTTTCCTGCTCTTTGTGCTTACATGATTTGTTGTAACGTTAATAGCTACCTTTAAAAAATAAAGCTTTTCTGCTCCTGTAACAATAAAATATACATCAGTGAAATATATTCATCCATCCTTTAATTGTCTTCTGCTTGCTCTGGTGTTGAGTCAAGGGGGCAGCAGCTTGAGCAGGGAGGCAGTAGGACATGTTTGGAAAGCCTCCGGTGCCCATGAAGCATCCTTACCAGATGTTCGAACCACCACAGCTGGCTCCTCGATGTGGAGGAGCAGCGGTTCTACTCCGAGTCTCTCCCGGATCATTAAACTTCTCACCCTATCTCTAAAAGAGAGTCCAGCTTCCCTGCAGACGAAACTCATTTTTGACCGCTTGTATCCACAATCTCGTTTTTTCTGTTACTACCCAGAGTTTGTGGCCACAGGTGAGAACAAGAACATTGACCTAAACTGAGAGCTGTGCCCTGCAGCTCAGCTCCCACCTCCAATACCGCAGGAGCTGCACTGTGAACCCTCACTTGTGAACAAAATCCCAAGATCCTCAACTTGAGGCAGCCCCTCAGCCTCCGCCTGAAGAGAGAAATCCACCCTCAGCAGAAAAACCGAGGACCGACCGTGGTTTCAGATTTGGAAGTCCTCAGCTATTTCACTCGGCTCCAGTGAGAGCTGATGGTCACGGCACGATGATGCCAACAGGACCACATTGTCTGCAAAGAGCAGAGATGAGGCCACCGAACCAGACTCCCTCCACCACCCCACTAGCTGTACTGAGAAACTCTGCAGCCCCTGATGGAGTCCAACTCCCACCCTGAAGGGGTCTGTCTTTATGCCCGCAATCCAAACTCTCACACTGCTTGTATAGGCAATGGACCCCCAGTCTCAGGCACAGAGCACCCCCTCCCTCCTGCAGTGGAGTCACATAGCAAAACCCCTTCTCCAAGTCCACAGAAGCCTTGCAGATGGGTTGGATAAACTCCCACACCCCCTCTAGGATCCTAGTGAGGGTAAAGAGCTGCTTCATAGTATATAATAATAATACAGACCTCAGAAATAAAATAAAATAAAAGATAAAAACTCTAATCTGTGGTATACTAAAATGTTCCCAATCAAGTTTTCCAGATAAAATGACCGAAGCAAGAATAAACAATTTGTTGATGCTCCACCTGAAAAACCTTTGATTTTTTTGGGCAGCTGTGTTTGAACAGTCGTCCTCCATTGCAAGAGTTGGGGTTCGATTCCACCAGCAGTCACATGCTGAAGTGTCCCTGGGCAAGACACTGAACCCATCATTGCCTCCGATGTGTGTCCCGTCGGTGTATGAATGTGATAAAGCACTGATTCTTCTCTGTAGTAGAGTGATGTTTGAATGGGTAAATGAGGCACAGATTGTGTTGTAAAGAGCTTTGAGTATCTTGATAAGACAGAAAAGTGATACAGTATATAAGTACAGTGCATTTAAATAAAATAGTCCCTAAATTTCATTTTCGAAGAGCTACTGTAAAATCTTTACAATTTTGTTCGTGAGTCATCACTCACAGTTTTATTTAAACATTCTGGAGAAGACAAATCTACTTTTCTGGGAGGTTGTTTTCACGGCACTAATGCGAAAAGCATCAAACGTCCTTCACAGTCTCTGACATTTCACCCTGTCTTCAATTTTCTTTTCTTTTTAATTAAAAAAAATTGTTTCATATCACCAAAACACTTAAAAAATCTGAAAGGTATGAAATACTTCACAAAGAACGACAGGAGAACACCACAAGGAAAGATACAACAACTGTAGTGCATGTTCTCTGTTACTCTGAAGCTCAGCAGCCTGAACGATACCAAAGGTGAAGAAAAAAAAAATTGTAAGCAGTTCAGATTTAACACGACAGCCTGAGAGCACGATGTTCATCCTGTGATGAGACGTCGGGTCCAAAGCTGTCCCTGAGCTCTGTGGTCCAAGCATCGCATCCAAAACAAACAGAATGTACCGTAAGCTGCGCACGTCATGGGTCTTCATAAACAACCATTTTCCTCCCTAAACACAGTTTTATTACAAACATTCGAAAAGACACCGACCTAAACCACCAGCGCAGTCCACTGAGCTAACAGAAAGAGAGTTTATAACACGAACATCTTTAAACGTACAGAGGGAACTTACATCAGATTATCACTAAATATTTATTAACACCAAGTGTTGTTGTGTAATTGATTGGGGAACTTTATGTTTCATTAAATTTTTTCAGAAGGGTTTAGACCTTCCTTGTGCATTTTTCAAAATAAAAAAATTAGGTTGCAAACAAACTATATAAAGAAAAACAATTAATATAGCCTTCAAAAACACTTTATGCCACTTGGAATACTAGAAAACCTCATGAGGTGGTCTAGAGTTAGACCAGTTGATTGGTCAGCTGGTTAATTTGGCCAGTTATCGCAGTATTTATTTTTTAATAAAGCAGTGGTTCTCAAACTGGGGTCCCTGGACCACCGTGGGTTCACGAGCCGTTGCTTGGCGATCCACAAATTTTATACATATATATACAGGTAGTCCTCGACTTACGACCTAGATCCGTTCCTAAGCGGCGTCGTAAACCGATTTTCAACGTAAGTCAGAACGTACGTAAATACATGTGACGTACCTGATTTACCAAGTGCGTAAACCGATTTTTGACGTAAGTCCATGGTGATGGCCTTCCTTTTCCTCAATGCGCTGCCATCAGAAGAGTCCTCCTTGTGTTTGGGAGCCATAATGAAGGGCTAATGGCCTACTGGGATGCTAGTGATGCCATCCTCCACCGTACAGTAGTACCTGTATACAGTACTGTATTCTTCCGCCGCCGCGTTACGACGTTTAACGACGTAAAACCGACGTAACCGCGTAACGTGAATAAGGGAGATGTGTCGTAACCTCGAAACGTCGTAACCCGAGACCTTCGTAACCCAAGGACTACCTGTATTTGGATCCACTGGAGTAGTAGAGTTGTAGATGAGTAAAAGTGTGGCCGTCTTACTTTGATTCACCGGCTTGGAGAGGATATGGAAGCAACCAGCGGAGCACCATGGAGGCAGGTGAGTGCAGGTGGTGTGAGAGTGGCAGACTCTGACTGCAGTGTCTCTTTCTGGCTGTAGATCCTTGACCATGAGCACAAATTATGAGGACATAATCTCACTAGGGCAATGGACACGAAGAGCACCTAGGATATCGAGGAACATGAACCAGGAGCTCAAGAGCACAAAGAAAATTAAGGTTAGTCAGATTAGATTAGCGCTGTCTCTCCCAAAAATGCATGAAATGTTCCAGAGGAGAGAAACTGGTACCCAGGGCCTCAAACACTTGGTCTCATCAGCCAGAATCAGGAACAGCTGGTGATTTAATGCCACTGCCTCTCAGGAAGCTGCAAAGTGTGGTTTGCAGACAAGAAAGTAACAATCCCCACATTATACAACCAGGCATGATGGGCATATGGACGTAATAACTTACTGGTACTTTGTGTTGTTGTGACAAAAGGTGTCCTGCTGCACAAGTAGTATTTTGTGCATATTTGATGTAAAACCAGAAAACTGTGATCTGTGCCCAGTAGACCAGTTTGATGTGCATTAAAGGTTGAAGGTACAGCATGAACATTATCATAGACATGTGATGAATATTTTTAAATTGAAAATTTCTTATGGAAATAATCATATGTGTGTATTTCTTTCATTCAGTCAACAAAAACATTTTATTCAATCAGACAAAATATGTTTTTTTGTCCAAATAAAATATCCTATGTTTAAAAGAGGAAACAATCAAAATTGACCTTTTAAGTTTTAATTTTACAAACGATGCATTTGCATCATGTGATTCATGCACTTCTTAATCTTTCTTCTGTTGGACTAATCTGTGTTTTTGTGTTCTGTGTTGCTAAAGGCCCCTCTGGAGCACTGCAAGTGTTGCATTTGTTCAGGTGTCTGATTAGGACGCCTCTCCGTTTAGGTTTACCAGGCACGTCACACTAGGAGGCCCCGGGGAAGACCCACAAGCTGCTGGAGGGATTACATATCTTCTCTGGCCTGGAAATGTTGTGGGGTCCCCCAGAATGAGTTGAAAAGTGCCACTGGGGAGAAGGAGGTCTGGGTTTGTCTTCTGAATCTGTTGCCTCCATGACCAGATCACAGATAAGCGGTAGAGGATGGATGGATGGATGGATGGATGGATGGATGGATGGATAATCTCAACATCTCAAATAATCCCAAAATTCACAACTGTTAGATAAAAAAAACATAGTTTGAAGGTCAAGTCAATGTTGTTTCTGCTATGGGAGAAATAAATATCACATAAAGTCTTTAATTTTATAAATTGGTGGTTGAAAATAAGAACTTTATCAAATAGCTTAGAAAAGCAAATGAAATTATAAATACACTGTACATGTTTGGGTTTGGTATGTTTTCCATAAAGATCAAAAAATATTTCTTTTAGTGTTATTGTTTTACCTAGGTTTTCTCACTGCTCTTGGGACAATGACCAAAATGATAAGAAAACTAAAGTGATCATATTTCTCACACTCTATTCATAATTTCTCATCCTTTTAGATTTGTCATGGTTTAGAATAAAACAAAACAAAACAGTGCTATCATTTGTTTTGTTTTTTTATCTTTATTTTTAGATATCTGACATTCGGTGGGACAGCTCAAGCATTTTTCCAAACAACGATGAGGACTGAGTTCAAAGAAGACATCTCCAAGATCTACATTTCTTTAGGACAGCTCAGTCCGAAAAATCCAAGGTTGAAGATGTCATCATTTTTCTATTTGAAAAGAAAATGTCTTGAAAACATAAACATTTTATTTTTAAATGTATCATTTATTTATAGAGGAGTGGTGGTGCAAAAGTTAGAGAAGGTGGGCCTGTGACCGGAAGGTTGCTGGTTCAACTCCCCGGATCGACAACATCAAAATGTGGGTGGGAAAGATGAAGCACCCACACCTGGCCCCGCCCTCACTTGCCCCACTCAGGCCCTTGAGCAAGGCCCTTAACCTCCATCATTTGCTCCATAGATGCAGCTCTCTGCTCCACACAGAGGGCTGTGGTAGCTCGGTGGTCTGTGGTTGCATCAGGACGGGCATCCGGCGTACAAACCATTGCCAAGTCTTTGTGCGAGTGAGCTCACTGTGGCGACCAGATGAAGGGAGCAGCTGAAAGAAGAAGAAGAAATTAATATAAATTGTGAGGAAAGTGAAGGGTTTTGACCCCAGACTGTGTCTGCAGTGCACACACATCAAGTAAAGATTTTTGAGACAGAAAAACTCATGATCCTGTGGGAGCTTCAAACTCAAGAGTCAGAATAAGAGCTGAACCTTGAATTAATGAATATTCAAGAGTGACATCTCTCATCAGTCACGTTGACGGGCTGGAGGAAGGTAAGCGTGGCAGAAAGAGTCTTGTGTACTTTTTAGTCGCCTTGCTGGGTAAAAACTTACATTTCAAAATAACTAGGCCCTCAATCCATCAAACCCCACAAATTAGATCAATAGCCACCAACTCTGTGTCAATTATCTAAAAAAACACCTGCCATCTTTCATCCTGTGTGGAAACAGCTGTTGAACCGGTCTTTGAAATGGTCGTGAGTGGGTTTCACCCACACAACATTTGAACTTAGCTCCCTGCATGCTGATTCTTATCAAGGTCATGAGTTGCTGTTGCTCTTTGAAGAGGGTCACTTAAAAACATAATACCACAAAGCAACGCGTTTACGCCCAGTGCTGCTTCAGTTTACACAAGAAGAAAGATCCACCCAGTGACATGAACCAGATTCAGGGTGAGAAGAATCATTCTATTTTCAGCTTTTATGCACATTTAAGGTGCTTCATAAAATGTAACATAGTCTGATAGTTGTGTTACAAAACAAGTGCATTAAGACAAATCCTCCAAACCGGATTATTTGCACTTGAGATCTTCCAAATGAGTCTTCATTTGATCGTATTAGGCTCAAGAACTCAGAAACAAAACTAGCAGGTTGTCAAATATTAACTAACATCTGGGATCCTGGAGCTGAAAACCATCCAAATAAATTTCACTCTCCTGACATCTCTCTAAGTGCAACATTAAATATGTATATTTAACATCCTAAATATAATATCCAGACTTTTAATAGTCTGTTTTCATTTTCGTCATGTGTGAGGAAATACTTGTTGTTTTAATATTGCAACTCCTCTTGCTGAAAACTGCTTTACTATTAAAAATAAAGAAGAAAAGGAAATTACAAAACAAAACTTTACAAAGCCCAAAGATAAGAACAACAGTGCACAACTTGACCAACTTTCACGAAGAAAATATCACGTTGTCTCATGACAGTAACGTCTTGCGGGGCAGAGGCAGGTGGTGAGAGCAGATCAATTCTGGCTTTACTAATGTGAACAATGTGAAATTTTTACCATCAACTGTTTTCTTTCTGTGTACCGTACTTGCCGCCGTACAAGTCACATCTGTTCAAATATGTCTAGTAAAGTGGACAAAAACATAAACAAGTCACTTTGCCGTGTAGGTCACATCTATTATGCGTCAGCACTGACAACCCGGAAATGTGGGCCGGTGTTGTGGCAAAAATTGATTGGCTGCCAAATGGCAGCCGCAGGAACATGCACGGGAGGACTTTACCAAGATTAACACTTAAAAACAATTGCTCAAAATTATAGCAAAGTTGTGTCTCAGTTGAACTTTTCCTTAATAAAAGCAGTTTTACGGTCAAATCAGTTGCATTTCAAAAGCCAATTTGCGGCTGCAGGAGCGCGCAGAGGGACGACTCGCTGTGCATTTCTACAAAATTTAACAAGATTAACACCTAAAAACAATTATTTGCTCAAAATTATAATAAAAGAGTCTCAGTTGAAGTTTACCTTGATAAATTCACTTTAATGGTCAAATCAGCTGCATTTCTTCTGGGCGGCGCAGCAAAATGCAGCTGACTTCACGTTTGCTTCAGGAGTTACAGAGCGAGACAAAGGTGGCTTGGTATGGCAAGCCAAGTGTCTCAATAATAGACACGTTTATCTATTAATGAGACACTTGGCTTAAGATATTACTTGAGTGCCCTCTAGTGGCTGAAAATGGTAGTGTTCAATATTGTTTATGTCCAAATGAATGAAATTGGCAGCTCTCAGCAAAAAAATTGGGTTATAAATATGGCAAAATAAAGAACATAAATAAGTCGCTTCGCTGAATAAGTCGCGAGGCATGCTAATTTATTCAAAAAGGTGTGACTTATACAGCGACAAATACGGTATTTTCATTCAAATCTGAGTTAGCTGTTTTCTTAAATGAGCTGTTAAGCTGATGTTACTGACAAAAGGCTGGATCACATTTTCCTGGACCATTCCTCTGTGCTACACAGTCATCCTGCTCTACAACCCTAAAAATCAACTCCCATCTTTTTAGTACCATCAGAGTCTTCAGTCTGGAAAATTGTCACCCAACATATACTGTATCATCATCCCAACATCCTAAATCAATGGCCTCACAATGAATATCTTACTTCCTGACTTTTCAGCTTTCTTGTGTTTTAGATGAAGGTGCCACATTATTTCTGACCTTGGTTTATTGACAATGTTCAAAAGAGTGTGAATCAGTGTAAACTATATAAGCTTTGCAGCTCCTGTTTTTGTTTTTATACCATGGACAATCTTTCCAATGAAATGCAAAACTCAATAAATTATATGTTTTGTGGTGATTAGGGAGAGTTTACACCTAAAACTCAAAACACTAGGGAACCATCAGTCTCACTCTATCTAGGAAAAAGCATAATGTGGGCAAACTACAGTGATTTACATATCATTTGCATAAGCATGACTATACAGGTGCAAAGAGGCTTATTTTGGCATAAATTTGCTCAGCGCTGCTCTATTTCCCTGCTGTACTGTAGCCCTCAAATGAACACTAACAGGACCTTAATGTAAGCCAGAATGAGCTGTATGCTGGCCGGTTCATTTTCCCACTGATACAGTGTACTGCCAGCACTGATGAAGCTGCTGCGTGATCATATTTAACACAGCGTGCAGGGTAAGAAATGATAGCTGGCAGCAGAAATGAGAGGAGACACCTGTTTTGTTTTGGTTTTTTGCAGCAAAGGAGGAACGGTAAAGAAAGAAAAGACTGTGACATAATACAAGAGAAACATCTAATAGGGCGACAAAGCAACAGCAGGATGTACATACTTGCACACATATTCCCATTTTATACTTTGTACCAGTGTCCAACATTTGACAGCACATAAAGGACTTGTTGGACTATGTAATGTCTAAATTTACTCTCTCCAGCAGGGTGAAGAGGAAACGTATTGTACATCCACACCAATCATACATTTTGATAAAGTTTTTCAACCCTTAAGGTGAAAGGTATGCAAACCTATTATTAACATTTACTTTGCAATTTAAATACTCAATTTGTGTAAGATAATCAAAGCTATGTGGAAAAACCCAAGTCTGTCATTTGGTTTGATCAATCAACATCTGATCTCCACAGCGGGGGCACCTCCAGGAAGTTTTCAAAGCGGTTGCCAAATTGGGGCACTGTTATTTTGAGGTCGCGGACCAAAAATCAAAAGCCATGACATAATTTCAGAAGTTGTTTTCACGCTGTTGTTATAGACAGAACAGCACAGTCATTACTCAACTCACTGAAGCTTGACCCTTCTTCTCATTTTTGTCCCCCATTGCAGAGCAAATAGAGGTACCGGTAAGTGGGAACACCGTTAGTCCATCAGTGCATGTTGCGAGCATGATAATTTGGAAAAATAAGAGGTACTTACTTCCATTTAGGTGTGTGGCTACATCTGTGCACAAGAAACTTCACCACTGATATGATTTACAATGTTCTTACCCAGAGTAGACAAACTGATACCCTAAAAAAGAGACAAGGCAGATGCAGATGAGGTCTGAGGAGTCCCAAGTAAACTGTTTCCCCACTAAGCAGTACATTCCTTAAGTGGACCTTGAGCATGAACTTTGATGACTGAAGAAAACACAAGGAGTACGGGTCAGTAGTTTCTTATCTGATTTAGGATCACAGAGAGCTGTAGACTTGTTACCTGAGGGTGCCAAATGTCCCAGCAGAGATCTACTGGTCCACAGGTCCTTCAGTACAGCAGGCCTCATCAGGCTGGATCAGGAACAGGTGTGACAGGTAAGCTCCAGCCGTCACTCAGGAGCTACAAGAGCTTTGGTTAGTGGCCGGAAAACACGGAATCTCTACAATTGAAAATCGGGTTGCCACATCAAAATCCAAGATGGCCACTGTCATATATTTGTGTAAACCGACCCCTCCTTTCATTTGAGTAAAATATGTTTTGAAGTTTTTATATTGCCTAAAAGTATAATTTCATCAAATAACTGGGGTGGCCCTTAGAGTGCTGTTAAATTAATTTATTGTGGCCAAAGCCACCATAGACCACCCTCTGGCTCCGCCAATGTACTGGTCATGGATAAAATTGCTTCCTCGACTCTGTGCCACCTAAGACAAACAAACAATAAAATAAAAAAAACAACATCTATTCTTATACACTGTGAAATTTTAGTGTAACGTGAATATCTTCTACTCAAAACATTGAGGTTTGCTTGCATACCCTGTTCAACTCCAATCCATATGAACTTGAAAACTACAAACATCCACTGTGCCCTCAGGGACAGGGGTCATCGGCATACAATAGCCTCCACAGCGCCCCCTAGAATAATTTAAAACCTCAGCCCCAAGCCGTTTTTGGCCCGATAATTCTGAAACTCGGTGAACATCTGTATCTTCTCAGGACCTACGAAAAAGTCTCTTGGAGCAATGGTCCAAAACCAACAGGAAGTCGGCCATTTTGGG
>JARVLU010000803.1:7026347-7038873 GCA_031762415.1 Simpsonichthys santanae
ATAGCACCAAGTGGCAGCAGGTATAAAGAGAATAGGAGAGGACCCAGGATGGACCCCTGCGGAACCCCCCATTTAAGCACTGCCGCTGCAGAACTAAAATCTTTGATGGAAACACAAAAGGATCTGTCAGTGAGGTAGGACCTGAACCAAATGAGGGCTGACCCTATGATGCCCACCCAATAGTCCAACCTAGCAATGAGGATCTCATGGTCAATGGTGTCAAAAGTGGATGTAAGGTCCAATAGGACAAGCACCACTGAATCACCAGTGTCTGTGGATGAGAAGATGTCATTAAAAACCTAAAAAGAGCCTGTTCCTTTGTTAAGTGTGTCTAATGCTCCTTTTTTCAGACAAACTTTTACTTAAATGTGTTTACTGCAGTTAAAATGACACAACGGTTTTGTTTTGTGTTAAATCAAAAACTTTCAAAGATATAATCATTCCTCTTTCTTATTTTGCTTAATGGCATTTAACTCTGCATGTCATCCCTGACATTCTGATGCACAGAATCACAAGTCTAAGTGTGAACGGTGTCACAGAGTAAACACAATAAAAACATGTATTATCTGCAACATTGTTCATTAAAATGGCTCAACATTACAGTATTAATGTACAGTATTACCGAAAATATACATATGGTAATGATATTGTAGACCATTGCATTAGGTAATACATTCAGCAAGTTCTTACTTGTTTACTTTTACTTAAGTAAAAACGTTACTGTGGTACTTCTACTTTTACTAGAGGACATTTTTGTCTGTTTATTTGTACTTTTACTTAAGTAAAGTGTTTGAGTACTTTCTCCACCACTGGTAGAATGATGATGTCTACAAGAAGACAAAAGTTTGGTGACAAGAAAAAAGGTAATGTTTTTGCTTGACTTTCCCTGACATCTGTGGAAATTTGTCATTAAACTAAATGAATCAATCCTTACTCACATGTATCAACTAACCCAAACTGAGGCATTCAGGGAAAACATTCCCTTCTGCTGTAGTTCTAATTTATTATTTCATGTCGATTTTTTTTTTTTAACCACAGCTGGTACAGATGCAGGAGTCATCAAAGCATAACTGTGTGGTGATATTTCTTAAAATGTCTCCACAAAACTATGAAATATATGCTACATATATGCCAAACATCTTGAAGTATATTGTGCTGTTGTGTTTTCTGCCCGAAACATTTGCATTTCTAGAATGTCCAGGTGAAACTTTTAAAAAAGCACTTTGCTGGGAAAAAAAAAAAAGCTCTCATGTGCAACAGTAGCTTGGAATGGCCTCAGCACATCTGTACATGTTTGCATTCCACACACCAAAAAAAAAAATCCCCGCCAAAGCTGAAACCATTCATTCTCTTAACCTTTATTTGGGCGGGTTGAACCCATTGAGCCTCGAGGACTCATTTACAAGCGAGACCTGGTAAACCAGATTTTGAAACCAATGTGGAAACCAGATTGCTGCAACGTTTAATTAGAGATTCGGGAGCAAGAAAGAACCGCAGATAAGAAATATCCTTCAGTCGTACAAAAACAAGCCAGGCAGAGGCTGCTCCATCAGCATCAGCGATCACTGATTATGTTTCTGCAAACTGTTATGACCACGTAGCTGTTTTTATGACAACTAACTTTAAATAATATCTAAGATATAAACAAAATCAATTATATTGACTGATTTTTCTCGTTTTATGAAGTACATGATTGGGCACCTTATGTCACACTTCTTCCTGATACTAAAACTAATTTAGTTGTTGATTCAGTTATCAGAATGTCTCATGAACCTGAGAACAGATTTTAATTAAACCCAATAACGGTCAGTCAGGTCATCTGGACAGTTTCTTTTTATGTGGGAAGACGTTTCACCCTCTATCCAGAGGGCTTTTTCAGTCCTAAGAGTCCCAAGTAAACCAACCAGTTTGCTGTTGATGATGGTTTCTGGGCGGCTGTCCTGTCTCCCATCGACTCCTTCCAGGCAGACAGCCACAGTGATTCAAGACATCAAAGTGTGTGGCAATGGATGAACTTTGAAAAACAATTAGCTCTGAAAGTCAGTCCAATTCAAGATGCAACTCACACAAAGAGCTGCAACTCAATCAGTTTTTACTGAGCTGCTGAGACTCGCAGTTTATTTGTTTGTTTGAGTATTTTGATCGCCATTATAGTCATTAAAACCTGTGTGTGAGAGCTTTTTAAACGTGTTTCCCCACTATGCTATAATCAGTACATCTGTGCATGTTTGTTGTTTAGAAACAGAGATGTTTACCTGAAAAGCTTCACCTTCTCACTGAAACCACGTTGAAAACACATCTGAACCATTTTCTTGTCTTCTCAGGTTGTCTTCTACAGCACTAAATCAACTTTGATATCAAAATACGTCTTCTACTGCCTCTTATATTTTTAAATTAATAAACATTACCTTGAAAACTAACATTTTTGTGTTCAAACTTTACCTATCGGTGACGTGCACGCCCCTCTCTGACGTCACGGCAGCCTGACAGACTAAACTCAGGGCTCAAATGTAGTTAAGATTTCCGATATGTGAGCAGTGGGTTCGTCTTTCTCGTCGTCAGTCAGACCAGAAGCTCCAACCACCAAAATGATTCGGTATGTTTTACTCTTAAAATACATTTTAACAAGTTTACTTTCTACTCCTGATAACCAAACGGAAAGTAGCCCGGATAAGAGCATTTAAACCCAGTTTTTGTTTATTGTAGGGTACGTCACGCGCATCTCTAAACAAAGCGGAAATGCTCGGAACCGTTCTTAAATTGCGATTAGTCAGCTTGTATTTTACTCTATTTAACAAATGCATTTGTGTATCCATTTCTGTTTTAGCCTTATAAAATCTATAATAAGTAAAATACCATATGCAAATTAAAAAAAAAAAATAAAAGAAACTTAAAAAATGAATTCTTCCTCCAGCTGTACGAAATCGGGTTTTCAGTTCCGGAGTATTTTTTTAAATCAGACATCCTCTTGTCATTTGCAGTAGTTCAGTTAATTTTTTCAACAAAGTAGGAAGTTCATATCTAAAAACAATTTTTTTAAATAAATAAATAAATTATCTATAAATATATATAATTCACATGTTTGTTTTGTACCTTGACCCACTATAAATCCTTGAATAGTGAAGGAAAAGACAGGAATATAAAGAAAAATGTTTGCATTTTGTTTAAATCTCATAAATAATATGGCATTTATTCAGTCACATGCTGTAAGAAAAAAAAACACTGGGTCGTGATGTCAAAAGTATATTAGACTGGTCTGCGTATCATTTTAAACCCTACGACACAATAAAGCTCATACAACAAAACATAATAAAGATTGAAACTGAGAAAATAGTATAACAGATTGTGAGTTGAACTATGTCAATTGTCATCTTTATTTATAGAGCACAGTTAAAACAGATAAACTGCTAAAGCACAAAGTGGCACTTTTTTGTGTACTTGTTGGAAATTAAAACAAAGCTTTTCTGAGAGATGGCAATGAGATAATCTTGACATCATTTGGGCAAACCAGCTCGCAGTTTGAAAGTCATCCGTAGCAATTGGGAAGGCCGTTAGTGCACATGGCACGTCTGTCATGACAAGATTTCCTTCAGCGATTTGATCTGAAGCCAAAAACGCTGGCAACCAGTCAAGATTACTGTAAAAAAAAAAAAAAAAAAAAAAGGTAGTACAGTATACGCTTGAGGGAGAAATAATCAAACCACATTCTCTTTGTCTTAGACAGTCTTAGTACGACAAAGAGAATGCCTTAAAGGAATGTACCAGATCATTTTTTTATTTTATTTCTTTTCATGACTTGGCAGAATTACTGCAACCAGAGAGTTAAACAATTAGGCAAGCCGTTTATTTCCTGTTTCTTTAATAGGTTCTCTATAAATATAACTAATCTGCTGTGGTTATTCTGAAGAATGCTGCTAGGATCCAATGCAAACAAGACATCAGGGAGAAATTAAGAAGACAATAATAATTATCAGTTTGATATTTCATTAATCTAAATACCCCAAGGGGCAGCACGGTGGCGCAACTGGTAGAGCTGCTGACTCTCAGCGAACAGGCTACCCTGGTCTGGGGGCCTTTCTGGGTGGAGTTTGCATGTTCTCTCCGTGCATGCATGCATGGGTTTTCTCCGGGTACTCCGGTTTCCTCCCACAGACTAGAAACATGCATGTTAGACTGATTGGTAAATTGTCCCTAGGTGTGAATGAGGGAGTGAATGGTTGTTTGTCTCTATGTGTCCCTGTGATGGACTGGAGACCTGTCCAGGGTGTCCCCCGCCTCTCGCACAGTGATGGCTCGACATGGGCACCAGTGACCCCACCCCCCCTCCCCCCCCACGACCCAAAAAGGAAGAAACGGGTAAAAGATAATGGATGGATGCTTCAATATGTTTCTTGTCTTATGCCATTTGTTATGACAACCTGTAATTCCCCCATTAACAACATGAATCATGTACACACAGATAACTGTTTGGAGGAAAGAATATATTCACATCCAGAAAGCTTTGGTTATGATTGTTTGTCTATAAAAACTTAACACTGATACATAAAACAAATACAGTAAATACACAACCCAGTTCTTAATCAAATGAAGACCAGAAGCCACTGTACCTGCTCGGTGGGGAAAAGCGTGTTGATATATTCTACAGCATTGAAGTCTGCTCTGTCCAATGGGTCCTGGCTGGGGAAAACCTTTAACACAACAGAGAACAACTAGTTAAAATGAGTAAAAAAAAAAAAAAAATGTGAAGATTGCCAGATTCCACTCCAGTCCTCAGACAAACTGTCTGGAGTCAGAAGCTGGTATTGTGATGTATTCCGTGTTAGCAGCGTCAAATGTTACGTTCGTTAGCAAGCTAACAGCAGCGTTAGCAATAGCTAGAACACTGAATTTTAGAATAAAAACAAAAAAGATTAAGCGGCTACCTGTTCAATAGCTAATTGCACCTCTGGGGTGAGATGCAAAATAGCCTCCAAATCTTCAGCAAACTCAAATTCTTCTTCCTCCATCATTGTCAAAACAAACACGGAGCGAGCAATCTGTCTCACTTCCTAGTAAGATGAATTCTGGGATAGTCAATGATGTCACAGATGTGTTGCATTTAGGGACAGTCGAAAATTTCATTTTAATGAAAAATACAATGAGGATAAAATCAAGAATAAAAAATAAAAAAAATTAAAAATAAAAAAATAAAAAAATAAAATAAAATAAAATAAAAAAAAACCCGAGTCGTAACTATGACTAGATAAAGTTTTTTGTTCATAAATGTAGATTTTTTTTAAGGTGAATCCAAATTTATGTCATTGGGAAAATTGCCTGAAATCTTTTTGTGAGTCTCTTAAATTGCTTAAAAGTACTGTAATTATGTTTAACAGCTTTGTTTAATAACTTTAATTTGAAATAAACCTCTACATTTGTTCCTTGTTATACAATTTTTATTTTTGTATTTTTTGAATGTATATAACTCAACCTGTAAAATTTAATTGATGCTTTGTTTTACTTCTTTTTTTTTTTTTTTTTTTTTGGCCTTGAACTGTTGTTCATAATAAAAAATAAATAAATAAAATAAAACTATGACTAGATAAAGACCACATCACAAAGGAGTCTGCTTTATAATAGATATTTTGGCTTTCCATCCATACATTATCGTTACCCATTTATTTATTCTTTGGGGATCACGGGGATCACTGGTGCCCATGTCCAGCAGTCTGTGCAAGAGACAGGGGGCACTCTGGACATGTCACAAGTCCATCACAAACAACCATTCACCCTCTCACTCACACCTAGAGACAATTTAGAGTTAGTTACCAATCATCCTAACAAGTAGGTTTTTGGTCTGTGGGAAGAAACCAGACAGAAAACCCACGCATACATAGAGAGAACATGCAAACTCCACCCGGAAAGGCCACGGGACGGGATTTGAGCCAACACTCTCCTTGCTGAGAGACAACAGCTCTACCAACTGCACCACTGTGCTGCTTAATCTTTTGGCTTTTACCTATTTTAAATGTTTTTTTTTTTTTTTTTTGTCACACAATACAATTTTCTCCCAAATTTTGAAATGAGTGTATTTCCTCGTATGAAATGAAAAAAATAAATAAATAAATAAATGAATAAAATTAAAAAAGTAATATTATTATTATTATTTGAATTTTGAATGGAAGATTTTACATTTTAAATGTGTTCCTTTATTCCTTTTTTGAATAAAGAAAACAGCAGCTACAAAATACCACACATAACAAAGCACTTGTATAATACAACCATAATCTATAAGGTTGTGTCAGAAATAGTATTCTTGTCTCTTCTGCTGAGGTTTAGTTTGTTCACTTGCTTTAGTTGAGGTGAGTACTCCACACTCCTGACAGGAAACTGGCTCCACTCTGAAGGGCCAACCCTGTTGTTAAAGGAGCAGCAGCACCTCCTGCTGTCACAAGAAACAACAACATCATGATTCTCCCAGAAGTTTCAGCTTTATGCTGTTCTGCTGCTATAACCATTTTTGCAATTTAAAAAAAATAATTAAAAAAATAAAAAAGACTATACTACAACCTAAATGAAAACTCTGTGACCCCCACGCAGGGTTGCAGGTCCACCTTCTGCCTGGGGCCTCTGTGTGTGCTGTTTTTATGTTCTCTACATGCAACCCTGCACGGAAAAGCGAGTAAGGAAGAAAAAAAAAAAAAAAGGATGGATGGATAACCTTAGCAAACTGAAGTGGGGCAACAGATGGGCTCATTAGGCTGCAACATAAAACGAAGACAATTTTGAAAGTTTTTGTTACTATCATTATTATAAAACAATCAGCTAAAATCAGAATCTCTCAGCAAACCCCCAACCCCTGGAGTGATCCTGGCTCAACAAACCAGCCTGGAAACAGCCAGAAACCTCAGCACCCCCCACCCCACCTTTTCAGGCCACACTAGCACACCTTAATGCACACTGTGCATCCAGTGCAGCCAAAGCTGTTAAAACTGTTGCAGTATCCCTGATTAGCCAGTAAGGAGGTGTCAAAAGTGTCGCGATCATCTCTGAGTCCCTCGTTTAATTATGAAATAATCGCAACACAACAATCTAAAACAAAAACGTTATCTCTAGATTTGGTTCCTAAAATGTTCAGCTGGCCACCACACACAAGATCACCCAGTGCATGCACCTGTTGCACACATTGGTTTTAAATCCAGCTTCCAGGATTTCAGGCGTTTGTTTGGCCTCGTCAACATAAATGAAATGAAAAAAAATTCACAAAGAGAAACAAACGAGACAATAACCAAAAACACAAGAATTCACATTAAACAAACAGGATAATATTTTCAGTACGCGGTAAGATTAGTGTGGGTGTATTTTTTTATGATGGCAATGATAACAGATTCAAAACAGAACTCAAGGATTTATTATTAATATTATTATTATTTTTATACAGATTTTCATTAAAAACAGTCATGACCACCTGATGAGGTATAATTTAGTTAATTCTCATCTTAAAACTTTTTTTTTTTTTCTTTATCTCTCCTTTGTGGTCCTTTTTTTCTAACTGTGGAACACCACATATAATGAGAACCTGTGATTTTAGTAGTTAAATGCTTTAAAAAGCGCTACAATTATCCCATTTTACCAGTGGATTTATCAGCTATACAGGTATTTGTCTTTAGATGAAAGAATGGGGGGATAAAAAAGCGATGGAATGATGATTAATTTCAATCCTTAAACTCAGATAGATTGCTGATGCTCATCGTCACGGAGGCAGAATAAATGTGAATCATCAGGTTAATTTATTTGCAGTTGTGCAGTTCAGGCTGACAACTTTCTGTCTGATACAAATTATTTGATTACTCATGAGGTTTACAGGAAGTTGGAAAGGACAGTCCTGTCTCACAGTTCAAGTTGTTAATTTTTACTAATAGTTTCGAGGGACTGAGCTGAGCTGCAATATTATTTCTAAAATATCAGAGCAGCAGGCAGTCATATAATTAATGGCACAACGTCTCGTGTACCACTCAACAGACTAATGAAACTCTTTTGTAGTAATCACTGAATGGACATGTACAACTGATCAACTACAACTTAGCAAATTTTAGAAATAATGAGCTAAAGTTTTGTGTAAAAGTAGCTAAGTTTTGACCCCAACACAAATTCTGAGCCTTAACAGACAGCTTGAGATCTTTATTTAAATGTGGGCATGCAGTGTGAGCGATATGTTTTATTTTTTTTATGTCAAAGAATGCTACAATTTACTTTTGAATTTTTTTTATATATATTTGCATGACATATCACAGTAAATTTTTGAAAAGTGGAATGAAAAGGATGACACAGAAAGCAAACGGTGCAGGAGTCCGTGTGCCGAGGAGGACGTCTTACAAAAGTGATCAAACTGGGCAATAAGCAGTCAGGCCTTGAATAAATCACTGTACAGGAAGCAGAACAAAAGGATAAATCATAAGCATGTATCAGAGCATAAACAATGATCCTCCTTCATCTGATGCAAACAAAAACTATTTTTTGTATTAATCAGAACAAAGTCTTTATGCCCTCTCAGCCCATCTGTATTTGAAGGCAAATTTACATTTTTATCCTTTTCCTTGTTTGGCTTACACATACACTAATTTTTCTGTTTCACACAAACTGAGCATCCTGAACAGCAGCTGAAGAGCAGAAAAGCATCAAAATACTGGATAAAAGCTCAAGTAGCAAAATACTGTATTTGCTATAGATGATTTGTGGCATTTTATTATTTACGGGTGGTCAGGAGTCAGGTCTTCATCAGGTGTCTTCAGTCACCCGGTTCGGATGTTATCAGCCCATTAAATGGTCGCGCTGGACAGTTTCTCTTTTTTTTGTTTTTTTTTTTTGTTTTGTTGAAACGTTTCATACTTTATCCAAAGGACTTCATCAGTCCGAGGAGCCACAACAAACTCAGTCTCACAAGCAGCACATTCACATAGTGGACCAACCAGTTTGATGGTGATAAGGTTGATCAATGGTTTTGAACCACTTTGGCCATGGCTGCCTCAGAGGAGTGAACGGGGGAGAGGGCAGACTCCAGAAACCAAACTGGCTGACCCACTACGTGAGTGTGCTGTTTATGGGACAGAGTTTGTTGTGGCTCCTAGGACTGATGAAGTCCTTTGGATGAAGGACGAAACATTTAATAAACAAATAAATAAGTAAATAAATAAATAAATAAACCCTCTAGACGACTTGACTTAACTTTGTTGGATTTTTCACCTGGATTATTGAGGACTTTGATACTCCTTAAGGATTTGTCTACCTTCTGTTTTGCGGTTTGAGTGTTTATTCAAAGCAGAGACTTTAACCGACAACCTCTTATCATGCCTGAGTTTCAGCACTTTGTTTCAGCTGTGGCTGGTGTTAAAGCACTTTATAAATAAAGTTGCTGCTGCTGCTTCTGCTGCTGCTGCTGTTGATGATGATGATGAATTTTGAGAAATACTCGCCATTTTTATGTATTTTAGTAACAACCCTGGTTCAGCTTGTTCCTTGGTTCTGTCCTGGGTCTTCCTGTCAGTCAGGAACTCTCCGCCTGCAAGATAGACATCTATGACGAATTGGACTCGGCCTTGCCTCCCACCTGCCTGTCTGCAAACAGAACCTGATCATCTCCTCTCTGGATCCTGACATTCCTCACCACTCTCTTGCAGTTTTCCTTAAAGCTTGGAGCAGATAACACCACAGTAAAGATTATTCTGGAATGTTCTGTTAATCAGAAATTTAAGTAAGGAAACTCCTACTCACATGTCAACCTCCTCTACAGATTCTCTGGTCCCTGGCTCCATCCTCATCGCTCCTAATAAACTAACTTACCTTTATACCGTATTTTCTACTGTACATGTCTCACCGCCCTTAAGTCGCATCAGTCCAAATATGTCTAAAGTGGATAAATCCATAAATATGTTGCTTCGCCGTATACGTCGCATCTATTATGCATCACCGATGACGCGTCGTGTTTGTTATGCGTCACCACTGACAACCTGGAAATATGGACCAATGTCGTGCCAAGAATTGATGGGCTGCCAAATGGCAGCCAGGGGAGCATGCAACAGAGGACCTTACCAAGAATTTAACAAGATAAACATTTAAAATTATTTGTTTGCTCTAAATTATAGAAAAGTTACGTCTCAGTCTAACTTTGGCTTAATAAATACAATTTGATGGTCATATCAGTTGTATTTCAAAAGCCGATACGCGAAAGTAGGAACGCGTAGAGGGACGAGCCTCTGTCAAATTCTTCAAAATTTAACAAGATAACCACCTAAAAACAATTATTTGTTTGCTCGAAATTATAGTAAAGGTGTGACTCAGTCTAACTTTTACTTAATAAATGCACTTTGACAGTCAAATAAGCTGCATTTTCAAAAGCCAATACGCAGAAACATGAACTCGCAGAGGGCAACTCACTGTCCATTTATTCTAAATTTAACAAGATAAACACCTAAAAAACAATTATTTGTTTGCTGGACTTTATAGTAAAGGTGTGTCTCAGTTTAACTTTTACTTAAATGCACTTTAACGGTCAAATCAGCTGCATTTAACTGGGGCGACACAGCAAAATTAAGCTGATTTGGTTGCTCCAGGCAGATGATGGCCCCTACCTATGGCAAGCCAACTGTGTCATTAATAGCCACTTTTACGTATTACATGATATAATGACATGCCTTCCTACTTAAGTGCCATCTAGTGGCTGAAAATGGTAGTGTTCAATTTTGTTCAGTCAGAATGAATGAAAAATGTCATATCTCAGCCAAAAATTGGTTTATAAATATGGGAAAAAATCCATAAATTTGTCACATTGGCGTATAAGTTGCAGAGCATGTAAATTATACACACACAAAAAAAGTGTGACTTACGCAGCAAAAAATATGGCACTCCTGGCTTGTTGTGGATTTGTCAGTGTTCAGACTCAAGGTTCTGGTACTGATAAAGCTTACCAAAAATGACACTAGAAACCTAGAGTAGTAAAAAAAAGATAAACATTAAAAGTAGAAAATATAGGCCAAAATAGTGAAATTCCTGAAAAGGCAGAAAGGAAGCTTTAGCTAAAAGTTAAATATAACAATGAAACTATAATCTAATGTAGCAAAGGAGTAGATAAATACCAAGAGTAACAGTCTAATGTAGGCTAATGTATCAAAAGGCTAGCCAGCAGCTAAAAGTTGGCCACATTTTTAAAGTTATAAAAGGCAAAATGCAAAAAAGGGCTAAATGCTACATCTAAAAACTAAAAGTTGCAGAACTGCCATTAAAAGTAGCAAAATAGGTAAATAAGGTAAGTGTTCTAAAGCAGAACAATATTTCTGAAGTAAATGGATAAATAATACATTTCTATGAGAAATTGTAAATACTGTAGTTTAAATACAAAAACAAATTACAGTATTCACAAGACATCTGAACGTTTAGATATATGCAAATAAAAACACAAAGTACAGTATGTAGAAGTAAGATTTAAAAAAAAAAAAAAGGTAAACTGATTAAATCAGCATTTACAAAATATTAGCATTCATGTGATTGTGTTGTTTGGGCACACGTTCAGGTGAGAGTGCTGTGAAAACAGATGAGTGCTAGTGTTTTTCAAAAAACATTTGCATTACAGAGTATCCGTGCAGTTTTTGTGATCAGATAAGTAAAACTAAACAGAAAACAGAAGCCATTCTACTGGTGGAGTACAGTATATGTTTCCATCTGTCTTTTTATTCCTCTAAAGTATCCTTTTTGATTTCAGTGTCTGACAGAAATCAACAGGGTAATCACATGCTTGATTATGCTGTTCCCTTTTATAATTCATTCTCTCTGTTGCACGCCAATTTCCTTTTTGTGAAAAAAAAAAAAAAAATCCTTTTTTTTTTGTCTGCCTCTTCCAGGAACTCTTTGGAAAAAAGTGTGTTATGCCAGCTTGGTCTTTCTGATGTTATGTTCTGTCACAAATTTATCAATAGATTCTGCAGTATCATGGAATGTGACAACAGCCAAAGAGCCCACATGTATGAGTAGGGAGACAGGCTAGGGCTAATAGCCGGCCAAATGAGGGCCAACTTTACATGTATTTTTTCAGGCTTTTTCTTTAAAACTTGGATGTTGTTTGACTTCAAAAGCACTGAGAAACTAAACAAATGGTGTTGAGCAAAACTATAGAGCAGTGCCGGCCCAAGCCTCCATGGGGCCCTAAGCAAAATTTGGTTTGGGGCCCTCTATTTCTGCTAATAATGTGGATTACTGCAATCAACAGTCAGATGATAAGATCATTCACCCACCTAACATAAACTCATTGCAACTCTGACATACCTGTTTACATGATCTTATATGTACACTGTATATAAAAAAAAAAAAAACATTTAAAACAAAAACAACTGGACTTTATTTGTAACAGAAGACGTTTTGATCTTCATCCGAGGAGCTTTTGTTTTTGTATTGAACGTTTTTTTTATTTTTTATTTTATCATGTCCTGGATGACTGAGAATTTTCACCAGCATATGTATATTGTAGTGGTTAGTAAAAAAAAAAAAAAAAAAAAAAAAA
>JARVLU010000803.1:7083583-7096084 GCA_031762415.1 Simpsonichthys santanae
AACCGAGAGACATATTCTCTCCAGCATGTCCTGGGTCTTCCCCAGGGTTTCCTTCCAGTCAGACATGCTCCAAACACTTCCCTAGGGAGGTGCCCAGGAAGCATCTTTACAAGATGCCCGAACCACCTCAACTGGCTCCTCTTGATGTGGAGGAACAGCGGTTCTACTCCGAGTCTCTCCCAGATAACCTAACTTCTCACCCTATCTTTAAGGAAGAGTCCAGCTACCCTGTGGAGGAAACTCATTTCAGCCGCCTGTATCCACAATCTACACAGAATTCATGACTATAGGTGAGGGTAGGAACATAGACTTAGTAGGGTAGGAACATAGACTTGTGCTGGTCCACCACAATGGACCAGCACAGAGTCTGCAATACTGCAGACGCTTCACCAATACATCTGTCAATCTCTCACTCCATTCTTTCCTCACTTGTGAACAAAACCTCAAGATACTTGAACTCATCCACTTGAGGCAGAACCTCAACCTGAAGAGAGGAATCCACCCTTTTCCGATTGAGGACCGTGGCCTCAGATTTGGAGGCGCTGATCCTCATCCCAGCTTCTTCACACTCGGCTGCAAACTGCTCCAGGGAGAGTTGAAGATCAGAACACAATGACGTCAACAAGACCACTTCATCTGCAAAAAGCAAAGAAAGAATCATGAAGCCACCGAACCAGAATCCCTTCGCCCCCTAGCTGCACCGAGAAATTCTGCCCATAAAAGTTATGAGCAGAATCTTTGACAACAGGCAGCCCCGGCGAAGTCCAACTCTCAGCCTTCTTCAAGTCCACAAAACACATAGACTGGATGGGCAAACTTCCATGACCCCTCAGTGATCTAAAAGAGCTGGTCCAGTGTTCCACAGCCAGAACGGAATCCGCATTGTTCCTCCTGGATCTGAGGTTCAACCAACGATTGGACCTGGGGGAATGTTTAGTCATGCAATAGTATCAGGGAAAAAAAAATCCTCAAAAACATTTTTGTATCTGATTATTAACTCCATTACCAAACATTTCAATCAATATTTGGTGCATCAATGTTCTTTACCTCTCATAAAGGATCAATGAGGATAACTCACTCATTTTTCTTCAATAAAACTGGCAAGTTTTTTTATGTTCACTGGAAAAACCTACACTGTAAAACAAATAGCGGTTGTATATGAAATTGATTTTTTTATTTTTATTATTATTATTATTTTTTTTTTTTTTACATTTTCTTTTTTTTACATTTTGATTTTTGATTTTTATTTTTTCAAGGAGTGATGTTTATTAATGAAATTGAGACACTTGTTTTGTTTGGGGTCAAATTGGCCCTTTGTTGTAAAATCAAGACAAATGAGTCATGAGGATTTTGTGTTGAAAATAAACTTTATTCAACCACCGTTTTAAACCAGAAATGAACAAAATAACAACAAAACAAGGCATGAACACAAGCGCATGTGTGTCTGTGTCTCCACAGTCCTCGAGTGATGTGACATCACGTTGTGATATTAAACACTATGCGATGTTTAAAACCAGAAATACACAAAAATGAATGAGTGTAAACAAACAAGATGTATATGTTTTGTCATTTACATACAGGAGGCAAATGTCATCACAATGTGCTTTGTTGAAATTAATTTTCCATCTATTTTTACCTATTCCTTCGAGGTCTTTTCTTCATAAACTATGCAGACAGGTTACGCAGCAAACAAAGCTTAAATACATTTTAACAATGATGGAAAAATGTCCTTCCCTTAGCACAAAGTATGATGACTTTTATTAAAACATGTTTGATTTTGGGAACGTTTCCATTCACTTAAACACTTGAACTTTTGCAGCCACTGGACTCAACATGTGGATGTCTTTGTTTTCTACGGGGATCATTTGCACCATGTACACCACACTGGTAAGAACACACTATTACCATCCTGGAAAGTTGGAAGATGCTCCACAAATCCACATTTCTGAATATTATCTAACATTGTGAGGAAACTGGGACCATATTTGTTGGTTTTCTCACTTCGTGTATGCTTCTTCTCCTTCGCCTGTGTGCAGGGGGGCATTAAGGCCGTGGTCTGGACTGACGTGTTCCAGATCATTGTCATGTTGGCAGGTTTCATGGCGATTTTTATCCATGGTACAACTCTGGTTGGTGGTCCTGCACAAGTACTGAAGATCGCCTACAATGGCTCCCGGATCAATTTTAATGAGTACCTAATTTATAGTTTTATTGTCTGGTTACATTTAAATGAATCTGAGATTTGTACATAAAGTCCAGTTTTACAGTTGGAATAAGAATCTGAATACCGGTAAATGTGATATTAAAGGTGTTCTTGGATTAAAATAGCTGTATAGACCGGAGAACCATTTAAAGTTTAAACAATCAAAAGACTATTTTAAAAATAACATTCAAACTGGACGTTTTTCTTGAATTTGAAACATTTAAGTCAGTTTTTATTTGCATCTCCCACAATGTCCCAAATAGAAACAAGGTTGCACAATTTTCTGTAAGCCTTCCTGGGCATCGGTTCACTAAATTTAAATTTAGTTGTTTTGTAGTGGTAACGTAAAAACTTCTTTTATTTTTATCATTGTGTTAATAAGTGTTCTTAATTTTCTTGTACAGTTTTGACGTTGACCCACGGAAGCGATACACTTTTTGGAGCCTCTCTGTTGGTGGGTCACTGGTTTGGTTGTCCATGTACGGGGTAAACCAAGCGCAGGTCCAGCGCTACATCTCCTGCCGCACAGAGCGGGATGCCAAGTGGTGAGGCCTGATAGGCATTTACATAAAGTATCTGTGAATTAAGATTAGTTGTGTCAGTAATTTATACAATCTAAAGCTAATTATAGAGATTATCTTAAAACAGAACAAACCACTACTGAAAAATAAAAATCAATGTTAACTCCTTGATTCCTTTTTTCTACTTTCATCAATAAGTATCTCTTCAGTACTCTAAATTTCACTGTAAATATTATGTGCAGTGACAATAAAGGCTTTCTATTCTAGTGCGTTCACAAAGATTTGGGGATCAAATGAATTGATCTTTGAATTAATGTTATTAGATTTGGAAAAATAATGACTCATTAAATTTTTTAAATCAGAAAGGTGAGCTGTAGTTTAACAAGACTCCGAGGATCTTCACATGTTGAGGCAGGTAAAATATATATATTTGCATAGAAAGTTAATGCACCTTGAAAAAACAGGTGAGAAGAGAACAGGGCCGAGGATGGATCCATGAGGTACCACAAAGCTCAGCTGAGTCACACCAAATTATTAAGAGTGATGTGAGTGTTTGTGTTGCAACACGAACCTGTTTTGGAGAAGATTGTGTTTAAATTATCAAATTGGTTGTGCTTTTTAAAAAAAAAAGGCTGAAACTTTTGGATCAAGAGCAAAACATCATTGTTTGTTCTGTGCAAGAATAGAAAAAAAAAACACATTTTTAAATTTAGAAAAACTAATTGAAATAATTGACTCAGACTCAGTGATGTTTCACAGACTTTCACTTTCACTTTATTGTACAACAAAATGTCTGATTCCCTAAAACGAAACATGTTTTTGTTGGCAGGGCTCTTTTTGTGAACCAGGTGGGTCTGTGCTTTATTGTTAGCAGCGCAGCAACTTGTGGGATTGTCATGTTTGCTTATTACAGTTCCTGTGATCCACTGAAGTCTGGGAGGATTTCTACACCTGATCTGGTATGTAGAAGGACAAATGATCTTGTCTTACTTTAACTCACCAGTAGTTGAGATTTTCAGTGTTTTTTTGTTTACTGATGATGAGGTTGGTTCTGTAGTCATTTGTCAAGCTGGATAATTTGAAAAACAAGTGATCAACTTCCATTTTAGTGTGTGGCTACATCAAGGTGGAAGAAAGGACCATATATTGGGTTGCCAAGTCAGAATCCAAGATGGCCACCACTATGTAAATTGACCCCGCTGATCATTGGAGGAAAATATGCTTTCTAGTTTTTATTTTGCTTAAAATTATAGTTTACTCAAATGATTGGGGTGGCCGATTATTTATCTATGGTGGCCAAGACCACCACCGACCACTCCCTAGTGCCACCTATGCGCCTGGTGGTGGATAAAAATGCTCCCTCCGCTCGTCAGGATCCATCACTCCACCTCAGATAAGCAAAAAATAAAGATAAATAACTACTATATTTTATACACATTGTATCTCCTACCCACTTGAATATATTGCTCCAAAAACATTAAGGTTTAGCAGCATTCCCTTTTCAGTTCCAGTCAAGAAAAACTCATCTTGGAAACTATTCATCATTCAAATCCTTCAGTGGCGGGCAACATTGACGTATCACTTGTTTGTTTGTTTTTTTTTAGATCAACATATTTCTTAAAATTAGAATAAAGTTTGACATTTCAAAATTCAAGTACAGTATAGTCATATTTTTGTTTGCATTTTTTTTGATTTTCCACATTAAAGATTATGTGAAGGACATCCTATAGGTTTCTGTGCCATCTGAAAGTGTCACTTTTTCCAAGATTACGTTTGACAAAACCCAAAAGCCTGACACTAATGGTTCTTATTCTACTTTACTCCCTGCACATCTGGTGAAGTACATGCCATTCTTTGTGCTGGACATATTCAGAGATCACCCAGGTTTTCCAGGCCTGTTCCTCGCCTGTGCATACAGTGGAACTTTAAGGTATTTCAACTTTATTCTCTCTGAATCTATCAGTTTGACTTCTCTCCAATGAAGGGAACCTGTGGTGGAACATGGGCCTTTATTATAAAATCCAGGAACTTCTATTTTATATTGTTTTCTGCAGCTTTTTTTTTTTGTTGGTATTTTGCTTTTTACTCCACACATCTTGCTGGTAATTAATTCAGCAGTTTATTGTTGGCGTTCATTGTCCCCATAACCATACTTAAGAACATTTTATCAATATGATGAAGGTTTTGTTTTTATACTTACATTTAAGCATAATATTTGCTGTAAACATTATTGTAACTTTGCATGGCTAATCAACTTCAACTATTTCTTTAATGGTGACTTTTTCAGCACAGTCTCCACGAGCATCAATGCCATGGCTGCAGTGACGATGGAGGACCTGCTGAAACCTTGTCTGCGCCACATGACTCAGAGGAAACTGATGCTCATTTCCAAAGGACTCTGTAGGTTCTCACTGCTGAATTATCACTTTAACTTTCCTGTGGCCCACCAGTGGGCTATCATCTGGTTTCTATACAATCTTTACTCATAGAAAAGCACCGTGGAAAGATGGCGCTCATGAAACAAGCTTTTGGAAAAGCTGAGATATAATATACAGTATAATGTATTTCACCCAAAAAAAAGCAGAGGCAAACTGCCTCAAAAAAGGGGAAAATAAATGCAACATACCTATAAAACCATCCACAGTTGACCAATTTACAGTCGTTTTACAATATGCATCAGCTTGCTGTTATTGATAATTGTCCCAACAAGCAATTTCAGTGAAAATGTTATGCCCATATTTTGCTTTTTAATCTATTCTCACAGATCACTGCAGTATTGTTCCAATCAGACAGAGCAGTTTTGATTGTTTTCTCTCTTGTGCTTTTATTGTAAATAAACATTCCTTATATTGTGATTTCAAAATAAAAGCAGAATAAGTTTTTGACTGAACTCTAACTTTGAGTTCACAGGTTACAAAATAGAAAATAATAACAAAATACTTATATTTATATATAAAGTTTTTGTTGTGAATCACACATACTTTTAAAAACTTTAAAGTTATACTATATAGGACATCAAGCTTGATTCTATTTTTAATTATTTAGTAGAAAAGGTCAGACATTTATATGAACTCAGACTACCTTCTAAATGGCCCCACTGCTGCGATGAGTGGATGTGACTTTCATGGTCTCGAACTGTATGTTGTTGTTGTTTTAAATGAACGTGTGTTCCTAAATGTATTAAATGAAGACAATATAAACCAGAAGAGCTTGTATTTTAAAACATTTATAATATTTCTTTATGTTTTCTCAGGAAAAGTTATTAATTATTTATCTGACACGAGGTCCTGTATGTTTTTTCAATATATTCTTTATGTTCTTGTCTCTAAGCCTTGATGTATGGAGTTGGTTGTATCACAGTTGCAGCTCTCTCCTCCTTCCTGGATTGGGGAGTTCTTCAGGTAAATCACACAAAATAATGACTCATTTAAAAGCAAACTACAGCAGCACAAATACTTTTAAATGGACATGATAAGCTTTGTCACAGCTGCAACCTCAAAGTAGCTCATAGAGATGAGAAAAGTTGAATAATTAATGTTAATGTTAACGTCAAATCAGATGCAGCAGGTTTTAAAGAGCAGCTCTGTTTTATATCGCTGGACATTTTGGTTATTTTGTTGCTTCTTTTGTTTGTCTCTTCTCTGCAGGGTTCGTTCACTGTCATGGGTGTGGTCAGCGGTCCATTGCTTGGTGTGTTCATACTTGGAATTTTTGTGCCAACGACAAATCGACTGGTGAGTGACTCAATTAGCTTAAAAAAATAACCAATAAGTTTATTTTGGCTGCTCCCTCTTCAGGGCTTGCCACAGTGAGCAAACTCACATGAAAAATGTGGTAATTGTTTTTACAACGGATGCCCTTCCTGACACAACCTGGGCTTGGACCTGCAAACTCAGGATGAGTTTCTTTAAGTATCTGTCTCTATCTTGTGTTGTGTTTATGTCTTGCGTTCTCTTTGGCATCTGTGATTACTCACGTGTCTTTACGTTGTCTAATTGGTGTTTTCTTGTATTTAAGCCTGTGTGGTTGTCTCACTCCTTGTCCTGGTATTGTTTAGTGTCTGTTGGTGATGTTCTGGTCTGCTCCTTGTGAACTCCTAGTCACTCGAGCAAGTTTTTCTGCACTGACAGCTTTTTTGTTTTGGAAAATAAATTATTTATTTTATATTCTCCTGGGTCTTCGATTGTCTGCCTGCACAACTGGGTTTACCAGCACCAGCCTGTTACGAAAATAACTGATAACCTACAATGGACAATACCATTTTCTATCAGAAAGGGAGCTCTCAAATAATGCTACAGAACAAACTCTTACCAAACAATACTCAATTCTCTACAGACAGATTCATTCAAGATGATTTAAGACCAAGACATCAATCCCACCATTACATTCCTGGTCAGTATTTTGGTATAGTGCCAGTATGTGGTATGGTCTACATACCGGGTATGCACATCTGTACGTAAACTACCTCTGGTTCTCTCCACCACCCCCTTTAACTTCTGATCTGCTCAAGACATTTTGAAAAGCCTTTATAAACATGTACATCCTCACTACATGGAGCATCACAAACAATTTTCATCACCCAAACTTCAATGTCAAGGTTACAATTTGAGATCAAATGTTACACGAGGTCTTTGCTTGTCCAGGCCATTGCTATAGAGTGCTGTAGTGTTGTGTAATGGTCAGCTGTGGGCTGTATGCAGTATTCTTGTTAATTCTTCGATTGGTTTTATTTGCAGCTTCAGGGTTTGACAAGAGGGTTGTGACGAATCAATTACGATTCATTCAACCTTTATTTATACAGGTTAATCCCATTGAACCTCGGGGACGAGAGACCTGACGATCTTTGCTGCATTCCTTGATTCTCAACATCAACCGACCTTTGAGTGTTCAGACTGGTTGTAACAACATAACACATCATTGAAATGACTTGTTTTTGTTACAGGGGGCGTTCTCGGGGATCTTAGTAGGCTTCTGTGTCGCTCTGTGGCTGGCTGTAGGGTCGACTCTTTACCCGCCCAGTGAGGAGACAATGGGTGTCCTGCCCAGCTTCACAGGAAGCTGCAGCTCTGCTAACGTCAGCCTGAACAGCAGCTCCAGCCCCGAACAACACTCCATCTTGATCCCGCTTCACCCCAGAGATGAAAGGTCAGTCACATCTTTTTTTTTAAATAAAGTCAGCTCATTTAAATTCAGCAGCTTCTGTAAAAATAATCTGATCACTTCCAAAAGTTCCTTTCCTTTTGTCCTTTTTAAATAATACACATAAATTTGACACTTTCTTCTTTTTGCAGATCAGTTCATTGTCTTCTGCTTTGTTTAAACTGTTAATTTTTATCCCTCCTGTTTGTCCACTCAACACCAGCGGTATTGATAACTTCTACTCCATGTCTTATCTCTATTTTGGAGCCATGGCCACCAGTTCAGTCGTACTGGTTGGGCTCATTGTGAGCTACGCAACAGGTAAAAAGAACTTAAGATGAAATAAAAAGATCTGTTTTAAGTATTATCTCTGACCTAGTTTATGTTTCTTTACAACACAGGACCAACAGAGAGGAGTCATATTAAAGATGGTCTGCTATGGTGGGACCTGAACAATATTAAAAAAGTGGAGATCCCAGCAGAACACAACGTGAGCATGTTGTTGTTTGTCCTTCAGATTGAACACTTTCATAAACCTTCAGCTCACGATGGAGATGAGCCTGAACATCACTCGCGGCTCAGCTCTCGCCTGCTCCTTAAGTTTGAAATCCAATTCAAGATGGCCGCCGTGACTAACTGACCTCAAAAGACACAAAAAATGCCTTAAGCTGATCAATTTTAAAGATACTGAGCTAAGATTTGATGTGAGAGTCGATCATAAAACTCACTCTGACATCTTGTAATATTGCACATGTTATTTCTTACACTAAGATTTTTAGTTAAAACTTTAGCTAAATGATTGTTTAATTCACATTTCTGTGTTTGACCTTAAGACCTGTGAGCTGGTTCCCTGTTTTACACCCAATGCATGCTGGGATAGAATGCAGCCCATGGACCTGGGAAGGAATGACCAGGTAAGAAAATTCAATACTGTAATAAAGAGCACATGATTACCAGCCACTATAAATAAGTGTTAGGATTGTTGGAATTATAATCACTTTGAATGTTGGGCTTGAATTATAAAAATACAACAGGTAATTTAAAACCACATTCTTGTTGTGTGTTCAGGGTGGCAGAATGCCAGAGAAACTACAGGCGGCACCTTTGGTGGACCTGCACAGACAGGAAGTGTTATACAAGTAACAAATAAACTAGTGCACGTTTTGCATTTCATTAAAACACCATCATCATGATTCCTACTGTATTTCCTTATGACATAATTTACAGTAGGTGTTACCCCTCTGCTCCTGTTCAGCTCGCTTTTTTTGGTTTATTTTTTTATGTCTGTGGGAAACCTGATCTATAACTGGAGTTGGTTTTATGATTTCAAAGAGCCATAAGCTGTAATCAGACACTTTCTGCTGCGATGAAAGATTTCTCTCATTCTGGGGTTTTCCATATCAGAACAATGTGCACCTGTTCTTTGTTCACAGCTGCACCGCGGGGAACTGGAAGATTGAGTTTAAACCATCTTCGTAAATGGTGAATCAGCTCGTTTCCACGTTTTGTACCGGGGATTAAATGGTTGCAATAATGCTTTATTTCAAAGGTGCCCAGCTTCCAATCAAAGGGTTATCTTATTTTTAAAAAAATAAGGGACTAAGTGTTATACGTGCTGCAGAATGTGTTGCAAACATTAACCAGAATGTTTATTAAAAACAAAAGACAACAAGGTTGAATTTAATGTGAAGGCACATGAACAAATATCACTCACATTTTGCTTTTTTGAAGCTTGGCATTGCATTCTGAGGTTTATATTTGTAGCCAGTTCATGGCAAAAAGCTCAACTTTTTTTTTTAATTACAAATGAAAGTTAAGCTCAAACACACTGTAAGGGGTATTAACTATCACGTTTCTATGGCCTGAGTTTTTGCTTTTTGTGCAAATTTGCTGTTTTGTAACATTTACTACAACAACTTTCGCTTATTAAAGGTCTTTTGGATATTTTTTTTCTAGTTCAAGTTGTTCATACTACATTTTAAAAGAAAAAACTGTATGTATAAGTTTATAATAAATACATATGTACTGTATTCTACAGATTGCCTTGTCGTCTGCTTTCATTCTTGAATTCCGCAAACTTTAAATAACGTTGAGACTGGGCTCTGTATTGCTCGATGAAGTGAAAATCAAGTACCGGTCACAATGTTTTTGTCTATTTATCTATTTTTAACATGTAAGAGCATCTAGAACTGATCTTTTTATTTAATTTTTTTTTTTTTTTCAAACAGGGCCACCACAGCGTTTTGAAACCTGCTGTGGTACAAAGTGAGGTTCATGCTGAACACATACTCAAAAGTGTGCATTTCACAACATATTTTCTTAAAACTATAGCATTAATTGTATCAGTCAATGTGGCCTATTAGGAAATTATCTTGAGAATTTTGCAGATTTTAATGAAACTTCATTAGGGCTTATTCATCTACAACAAATGGGAGTCAAAATGGCTACTACTGCCCATTTTACCCACACAAAAATGGTACAAGTTACTCAGAACTGTAGTCTGCATTATGATCCAACAAGGTTGAGTCAGATCCTCTGGATGGATCCTTTTGTTGATATGTTTATTCTTCAGTCCTGAAGAATGATGTACCGGTAGATATTATTTTATTTATATGGTGTGTGTGTATATATATATATTCAAGGTTCTTTATCGTGTGCACGTGGTACATGTGGAACAAAATTGGGTACACAGGGTCCCAGTTACATATAAAGATGTAAATAAAATTTTAAAAAATTGAGATGGCAGTTTGATGCAATGCAAATCTACAAAATGTTTTTTTTTTAAATTCACTTTAATAAGATTGAATCATCTTTACCCTCATTTTAATCCAGCCATGAAAATAATCAATCACATATGCGAATACTGACACCTAGTGGTAAATGTTTGGAACCGCAACGACAGCATCCAACATGGCGTCCAAATAAATGTGTAATTATTTTACATCGCGTCGCGTTTATTTATTGCATAGTTCTTCATCTTTTAAGAATTCTGACAACATTCCAGGACACCCTAGTTTCAATCTTTGTTTAATCAAGTTCTGTCCTCGTAATTGTGAAATTGTGCTTTCCTCCATGATTTCCAGCCCGGTGCTTCTTCACCACTCGTCCGCGGACCTGTTCGAGTCTTCGTCCGCTACAGCGCAGTCCAGGCGCTGGACGCCGGGGAGCGCCAGGTCCCTTTCGTTAAGTTTTTCCAGAAACGAAGAAAGGAGTCGTTTGTTTAAATGGTCCGTCAGCGTCCTTTACTCCTCGACCCGCTGCTTGCCCGTGTCTGTCCCCGGCTCCGTTTCCTCCGCGCTGAGCTGCGGCTGGACCGGCCTGTGGTCCAAGGACAAGCCGTTCGACTGCTCACCCTGCCCGGACTGCTGCTCCGTCAAGCTCTCGGCGTCCGCTCCGGATTCTTTCTCCATTTGAGATATTAAAGTAGTCTGCAGGGCAGCATTTTCCATCTCTTTGACGCGTTTACTGTGCAGGCCGCAGGTAGAAGGCTCATGGCTGCTCAGGCTGTTCCTGTGAGCAGACTCTTTCGCTTGCTCCATCATGTTCTGCGTACTGTACAATGCGCATGCGCAAAGTCAAGCCCCGCGTGCCCAAATACGTTCATAGCTTTTTCCGGTATCTTTGGTTGAAAATTCAAATTTAAGAAAATCTTCTATTTTATTTTTATTTATTTATTTTTGTCACAATAAGAAGGATGAAGTCAATGATAGCAACAAGTCTACACAAACTACATGTAAAAATAGATTACGCGTTAAGAACCGGAAGTTTGCCTTCGGACAAAGCTAATTCAGAAGTGCCGCCTCATCGTGGACATAGAGAGTATTGCAACTATAGTCACGTTTCTAAAAAATACTGTATCCAGTGGTTAGAGTCCACTACAATTTAAAAAGTATATGGTGTCAGTAGTTTTGGTGGCATCATATGTTTTATAACAATATGGTATAGCTTGAAGATTTGGAGTGGTTGTGAGGGGGTTTGCATACTTTCTCCATCATCATGCTTTAGGCTGATAAAACAATAAAGATGTGTCACGAATTGTAGACTATCAGTAGTATAGCTTTCTTTCCCCTGATTTAAGTCCAAAATATAAAACAAAAAGCATGTCCCTAACATTTCACAAGACTAGTTTTTGTTTTGGTGCATTTGTATTAGTTATAAATGTGTAATCATCTAACCCTAATCTAATCTTGTGGACTTACTGTAACCATTGATGAAGCAGATCCCTCTAATTGATTAAAGGTCAAACTACAACTACAACAAATAAAACACCAATGGCCAATAAAAAAGAAAGAAAAACAAAAGTATTCTAACTTTAGACTACATGTCTTCTTTTAGTACCCTTTGTATTTTATCTTAGTTGTATTTTGTAAACTGATTTGTTTTCCCCCTTTTTATATAAATAAAATTATACAAATGTGAACATGGGACTCTAAGACTACTGACAATGTAAATAAACAACTCTTTCAGGAAACTGGCTTCAATTATTCAGAACACGTTTATGAATAATACATCTACTTAGGCTGCACAGAGGACTGTTGGAGTCAGTCTCCCCACCATCACGAACATCTACACCTCCAGATGCAGGAAGAGAGCCACCTGCATCATGAAGGACCACACTCACCCAGCACACACACTTTT
>JARVLU010000803.1:7107339-7118632 GCA_031762415.1 Simpsonichthys santanae
GCTGTATCATCTGCAAACTTTACAATATGACAGCCTGGATGGGTAGCTGCGCAATCATATGTGAGCAGAGTGAACAGGAGAGGGCTCAACACGCATCTTTGACGAGGCAGAGTGAACAGGAGAGGGCTCAACACGCATCTTTGAGGAGAGCTAGTGCTGAGGGTTATGGTGGAGGAGGAGAAGTTGTGGATCCTCACTGACTGTGGTCTGTGGTCTAGGACCCAGTTACAAATGGAGGGGCTTAGTCCTAGTGTGAATAGTTTGTCCATGTCTTTCTTTCTTATTCTCAGTAAAATAATAAAATTTAGCACTGTGTGTGTGTGTGTGTGTGTGTGTGTGTGTGTGTGTGTGTGTGTGTGTGTGTGTGTGTGTGTGTGTGTGGAGAAACAGAAAGGATGATGAGGGAGAAATTGAAAGAAAAAATTAAAGAGACAGGGAGAGTATGAAGCTTAAGGTATCTTAGGAACAGAAGGGGAAAAGGATCAAATAAGTGATGTTAGAAAAGCGTCGTTAATTTATTTTCATAATATAAATATTAATGGGCCTTTAAAAATTGAATTTAGTGAAAGAGACTGAGGTTACACACTCATGCTCAGCAGGTGGCGGTATGCACCTGAACGTTGCTTGCTATGCGCCAATAAAATAAAAGAAGAAGAAGAAAGAGCGAACTCGAAGATCATCTACTCTGGTCTGTTTTGAGTAAAACTTCCTGTTTCAAAGTCCGTCCGTCGGAGCTCCTGCAGAGATGATCAGTTTTTTATCTTTATTTATCCGTGTCGTGAATGTGTGAGCAAACATGCAGCAGTGTTTAGAGTCTCTGGTCCGACTGCTGGAGTCCTACAGAGGAAGAGATAAAGCCGTGAGTCTCATCATCAGGACATTTCTCACCGATTACTGAAATGTATTTTGGTTTGCAGCTCAGCCATCATCGTGTCCTAATTATTGTTTTTTATTCATAAACGTGGCCAAAGTGACCGTAAAAATGTGTGTGTGAGGTAAAACTAAGTTGAAGTAAAACCGACGTTTATCAGGTGTAAAGTTTATTTGGTCAGCAGCAAGTTGCTACTACTTTTTCTATTAATCTAATTATTAGTGTGGATTTACTTTTTTTACTCTCTGCTTTTCTATTTTATCATTAGTTTTTGCACTCTTTGTTGGATTTTATTCATTTTATAACCTTGTGAAGGTCATTTTTTATGTTCTAATATTTAAAATTTATTTTTCTGTGACTTTATATACTATTTATAAATGTTCCACACCTTTGTATGTGGTGCTGTTTGAGTTTCTAATGATTATTTGTGTGTGTTTGTGCAGATCAGGACCGTCTGTTATGGCTCTCAGCTTGTCGGAGGTGTCCTGACCCTGAAGACAAATGTTTCCTCCCAACAACTTGGGAAAAGTTTACTGCTGTTTTCCGCTCAGCTCAGCCACTGCAGGACGGTGCTGAGACTGTTCGACGATCTCTCCATGCTGGCGTACTCCCACAGCTATGGGTTTGGTGCTTCGGTGCGTCAAACACTCGCATCACAAGTCACCACGACTCACTTGTTTCCCAGAGAGATGGATTAGTTTGTTCATCGTGAAAACAGTTTACAGCGTTGATCGTTTTCACTGGTTCAAAATACGTGCCTTTGAATACATCAGCCTAATTGTTGTCTGCTTTAACTTTCAATATTTCAGGAGGAGGACGCAGGCGTTCGCTGGATATCAGTACTGACGAATGTGGCTGATCAGCTCTACTACCCATGTGAACACATTGCCTGGGCCGCTGACGCTGAGCTCATCAAAGCCAGGTCTGATAAGTGGTGGTTGTTCAGCACGCTGCTGTGGGGAACCTCACTGCTGCTGGGGATCCTCAGGTACGAGCACGTCTGCTCAAACATCACGTCAGAACAACCGACTGACGGTTCAGATGCACACGAGCGACAGTTCTGTTACTGCCGTGGCTCTTACGTTTAAATTAAAACTACAAACGATGCTTGCATTGTCTTAAAAACATCAGGTGTGCTTCATGTTTTTGACAAATTTTTCCAGATTTCTACGGAAATGAAAAATTGGATCAGCAAATTAAAATATCACACTTGGCCATACAACTATTCAGAAAAAAATTCTAATTAACATTGCTGTTAGTGGCAAAAACCAAACAAACTTTGAAATGTAGCATTTATTGCAGCATTTCTACAGGAATTACCAAATTTTAAACACCAAAGTCTCTCAGTCTGTAAACCTGATTGTTGACAAAAAAAACGTTAGAAACGTGAAAATTGATTATCGTTTTGATGTGTGGTTTTGCTTCTTTTTGCCTGTGTGTGTTCAGTGATCTGTCTGTTAGCAAAATATTTCATGAACCAGTGAGCGGGTTTCAGTGAAAGTCTCAATGTAATGACTGGATGTACATCTCCAGCTGATAAACTTTTAGAATCAACCTGATTCAAGATGCAGATGATCATCCTTAGCAAACACAAACGTGGCTGTAACTCGGTAAGTTTTACAGATATTGTGGTAAAAATAGTTGTGGTTGGAGCTGAGAGCCATCAGCAGCACATAATCCAAGCTCTAACAGATCATGCACAACGTTGGCACGTAATACCAAGGGAAAGATGCAGCCCTTCCAAGAATGCTACCTAAATGTCTTATGTATAAAAGGCAGATTATATTTAAAAGCCACTGTAAATTCAGCATCGTCTGAAGTATTTTGTGCATTAGATATTTAACCAGCCAACAAACATTTCTTCAATTTGAATTCAAAAGTCACTTTGATTTTATTTATTTATTTTTTGTAGATCACTTCGAGTTCTGGTGCTGCTGAAGAGGAAGTTAAAGAAATACGAGAAGGACGGAGGAGGCAGCAGGTGCTTATCAGTGCAGTGCAACTACAGTTCGTCTATCTGATGGCATGGTGGAAAGTTTAGTGAATAGTTTTAGAGAGTTGTCGAGTTTCAGTCATATACATATGTATAAATATAGATTATATAGCAAGATAAAGCTCTGTAATAGAATAATCCCTTATCTATTCAATTCAGTTTATTTATATAGCGCCAAATCACAACAAAGTCGTCTCAGGGCACTGAACAGGAACATTCACATAGAAAAGCCAATTAGTAAAGTTCTCATCTGTGTTTCTGCTGCCTCAAACTACCCAACCTGATGAATCTGTCCCTTTTCTCTTTTAGACACTCTCAGCTCAGCAGGCAGATGCAAGGGGAGCTGCTCTCCATCCTCAGCAGCACAGCTGACCTCAGCAACGCCATTCACTGGATGCCGCCCGGCTTCCTTTGGGCGGGACGATTCCCCAGCTGGCTGGTTGGCTTGCTGGGCACCATCTCCTCTCTGATTGGTTTGATTCAGATGAACAGCGGCGACAGTGAGCAGTCAGACAGCGCAGAGTCCTCGTCACAGTGAAGGAGAGACGTGACCAACAAACTGAAATATTCCATAAAATTGACGTTTTTCAAACGTGCAGTTTTAAAGTGTTGTCGTATTTCATTTAAATGACCTTGTTGTGCATAACTTGATCATGTTAATTAATTTTTTCTGTTCTCAATCCAATCATTTTAGGGAACATTAATAATTAGAACCAATACATTTGGATAAAAGTATTCATATGTCATTTCAGGCTATACATTACATCACTCTGCTAATGACACATAGGTTAGATTTTTTTTTTTTCCTCATCAAAAATGACACGAGCTGTTTAGTTTGTTAGGATACAAACTTTTATAATGCAAGGCGGTTCAGTAATCTTGCAACAAATACAGTGCAGGAATCGTAAATACTGTTAAGGAAGCAACTTTGAACGTGTTTTTAATTTTTTACAACTTTGGAGTTCTGGCTTGTGTAGTTGATTACAGAAATACTTATTTTACTTGAAAAATGCAAGCCACAGTAGGCCTGCTATAGTTAAATAAATTCAATTTTATGTTTGATCATGTTAAAAGAAGACGGCTTCTAAAACGAACAGCTGAATAATGTTTATTTTAAAGATAGTTTCACAGTACAGTATTATAAAATTGTGTATTTGATACTTTGCTTTTGATTCTCTTTGTATTAGATAGCACCTATTAACTTCTAACAGTGATTAAGTGCACCAAAAGCTGACTTTAAATTGTAAATTTAATGTAAATAATTAAATATGTTTAAAAAAAATTCTTTTTTTCTTTTTCTATCGAAATATCGACGTTTGATTAGACGGACTGACATTTGTCTGTTACCTTCAAGTGCAACAGTGACGCAGCGTAAGTTTTATTTGATCAACACCTTTAGCGGCATTTCTAGTTTTAAATGACACATTTGATTCAAAAATAATAACAGTTAGATAAGATATAAGTAAATTCATTTTTGTTCATATAGATGTGTGCCTAGTAGGAAAGCAAAACAAAGCGGAAATGGAAACCTGAGAGCTGAAACCTGAGAGGTACGGGAGTACTCGAACGCAGCATAACTACAGACAAAGTAATGAAAATTATCATTTGACAATAACAGCAACAAAAATGAATTGGAGTTACACCACGAAAGTTGTGTTTTACCACTATCTTTTTGTGAAAATGATACATATTTCGGGGCTGTTCTTAACACGATAAAGTTTTGTAAATTTTCAAATTTCCGACCACGTCAACTCTTCGGTCGTGGCTCCCACAGGAGTTGTCTCTGTCTGGACACGAAGAAAGACACAAAAAAGACTCGGACATTTGGTGAGAGACAACCCTTCACCCACTGATCCCTTTTTATCTTTCGGCGTTATTTTTATTCGCGTTGTTTTATGGTCAAAGTTAGCCAAGCTAACTGTTAGCTTTATGCTAGTTGAGTTGCTACTTCCAAGCTGAGCTAATTCCACTTTTTTAATGTTTTTTTTTTTTTTTTTTTTTTTTTTTAGTCGTATCGTTGATACTGAGAGAGAGAAACAGAGTAAATCTGAAGAGTTGTTACAGATATGGACTGTGCACTTCAAGGAGGCTTTACTTAAAAGACATAAGTAGTTTGAATATGAACAAGCCATCTAATTGTTACAATTTTGCAAGAATTATGAACATGAGGATTAAAGCAGCTTTTATAAATTACTATAATTTCTTATATTTTTATAGTTTATTACTTAAAGTTGCATCAATTGCAAAAATAAACATAACAATTCGTCAAAGTGACAAATTCATACCATAAACCCACATTCAGTTACTGTAATCCAATTACAATACAACACTTTCAGAATCAGTATGTTACAAAATGTCAATTAGTAAATAGTTGTCTAAAGAAACCTGCAGATTGCTTACACTGTAATCTTTATTATACAATCACACCCTGAGCAGGACGGAGGCGACAGTGGAAAGAAATGACTCCCTTTTAACAAGAACCTCCAGTAGACCCAGGCTCATTATGAGTGGCCATCTGCCCCAACCAGCATGGGGTAGAGAGGACAGGACAGAGACACAGAAGTGTTGGACTGGGTGTAGATTTTATGGAGACATCACCATAAAACCAGGTTAACGGCAGAAATAACTTCAAGTCCATACATGGAGTGAGGAGAGAGTAAACGCAGCAAGAAGAAATGTGTCCAGCAGTCTGAAGTTAAAATCATCATCAGCTTAAACTACTTGGGGCTAGTTGGTCGCTCATTTGCAAGAGCGAGGGTCAATTTTCAGTCTCAGTGAAATCTGAGCGTTTGCCTCTGCTCAAGTGTCATTACACAGCTGTAGCACTCTAGATTTGTGAAAACTAAATTGTGAAGGGTTTGAGATGCTTGGGACAACTTTGCAACACTTTTTAGATAATTTGTTGCACAATTCATTTTACCATGTTCAAAATTTAAGAGACAAGAGTTTAAATAGTCTCCAGCAGCTGCGGCAAATTGAGATATTTGCTAAAGTCAATGGTGACAAAGCTAAAAGTGTAGTTTGTGAAAAGTATGGACATGCCTTGGCGATGTAGTTTTAAATGTGCACTAAAAATGGCCTTACGCACATGTAAGGGGTTCATGATCCATTGTTTTATGTTTACTTGTGTATAACGTTTTTATTATGTGTGTTATATTTGTTGGGCTGTAGTTTATTAACAGTTCTGCTACAGATAAAATGAAAGTTTTGTTGCAAACTAATGATGGTGCTTTTGTTCTACAGAGGTAGTTTCAGACACTTCTGCAACATTGTGACCTCAGTAAGGCACCTACTTTGTGATGCCTGCTCTCCGCTGACACAAAATGGACTCGGACTGCTTCGCTGTTGATCACTCAGCGGCTGCACGTGCACTGTGTGATTTGGACCTTGCTAAAGGAGCTTCAGACGGTGAAGTAAGTGTGACAGCAGCAGCTCATTCAGAAGCAGAAGATCTTGATTCCTTCAGTCTAATTGAGCCCCCACCTCTGGACTGGAAGTCTGATTCTTCTAGTGAAACAGGGTCTCCAGATGTTCTGGATGATCCTAGCGTCTGTCCAGCTGCTGAGAGCCCAAGTTTGAACAGTCTGGGAAGATCATTAGCTCCACCTCTGGCTGGGAGAGACACGTTGATTCAGTTTGACTCAAACCAGCAGGTGCTTCTGGAGAAGATAGAAGTAAAATTTCAAGAGGACAATAGAGCAGCTAAATTGGCTAGGCCTCAAGGTTTAGGGAGTAAAGATGACCAGGAGATATTCACAGGTGGTGAGAAGAAGGTCAGTAAAGAAGTTGGCGTTTCCGCAAGGAGACCAGGCGATGAAGATCACAGCCGTATTCACACCTTACTCTCTCAGCTTCAACTAATGAAGGAAGAAACTCATCCCGGTCCACCGACACCGTCTTCTGATCACTCCCCCGGCCTGTCAGCGCAGGAGGACAAAACTGGAACCACAGGCCTGCTGTTCTCTCAAAGCCACCATAGAGACCTGCTGGGACTGCTGCAGTGCACGGAGGTCTCCTCCACCCCCATGCCCTCCTGTCTGCCGCACAGAGGCGAGGTGGACGCCGTTGTGTCGGTTTCCTACAGTCAGGAGGATGCTCAGACGTTTTGGAGACACAACGGTCAGCGGCAGAGAGACGACTCGGTCGCCTCCCTGCCTGACGACGAGTACCCGGAGCCGGTGTGGATGAAGCTGGGAGAGGAGCCGCCGGAGGACGACTCTGCAGCAGAAAGTGAACAGGCCAGTGCTAAAACAGCTCAAATGTGAACGTTATTGAGAAAAATGTCACCTCTCCTTAATCGTAAATCAGAAATAAATAAGAAAATGTAATAATTTATGAATTTGTCCTAAATAAACCACACACTTCTGCTCTTTATCAGTCAAATCAACTTCTATAATTTTAACTTTCTCTTTTATAGTTAATCAGAATAGTATATATCATATCACACATTTGATTTTTCTTTTGAACAATCTTAGGCAGCTGATGACCACCCGTCGTATAAAAATGGTGAGTTTGCTTGTTTTTCCTCTAAAGCAAAATCTGTCAATCGTCTCGTTTGCTCTGGTTATTATCTTTATACATTGTTTTGTGTAAATGTTCAGTGCCTGGGCCCTGTGACCCTGAAGACCTGTTGGACGGCGTCATATTCGGTGCTAAGTATCTGGGCTCCACTCAGATCAAATCAGACAGGAACCCTTCGACAAACGCCCGCATGACACAGGCTCAGGAAGCTGTCGACAGAATTAAGGTAAATGTATCACATATCTACCAAACCCTTTGTCTTGTTGTAGGTAACTGATGAGCACCATTAATGTGATTAAAAAAAAATATATATATATATTTTTTTTTGACGCAGTGTACTTTTTTTTGTGTAGGCTCCAGAGGGAGAGTCGCAGCCGATGACTGAAGTGGATTTATTCATCTCCACTCAACGAATCAAGGTGCTCTCTGCTGACTCACAGGTACCGTACTTGACGCCGTACACGTTGCACCCCCGTGTAAGTCGCATCAGTCCAAATATGTCTAATAAAGTTTAAACAAAAAAATATATATAAATAAATATGTCGCTTTGCTGTATAAGTTGCATCTTTCATGTGTCACCACCGCTGACCACCTGGAAACGTGGGCTGTTTTTTACCAAAAATCAATCGGCTGCCAAACGACGGCCCGCATGGGAGGACTTCAACAAGAACTTCACAAGATCAACACTTAAAAACAATTATTTGTTTTCTCGAAATTATAGCAAAGGTGTTTCTCAGTTGAACTTTTCCTTAATAAATGCGCTTTGACGGTCAAATCAGCTGCATTTCGAAAGCCAGTTTGCGGAAGCGGGCGCGCACAGAGGGAGGACTCGCTGTGCATTTCTTCAAATCTTACCAAGATAAACACCTAAAAACAGTTGTTTGTTTGCTCGACATTATAGTAAAGTTGTGTCTCAGTTGAACTTTTCCTTAGTAGATGCACTTTAATGGTCAAATCAGCTGCATTTCGCCTGGGCGGCGCGGCGAAATGCAGCTGATTTGACGTTTGCGCCAGGAGTTTCTGGAGCGAGATGAAGGTGGCTTTGTATGGCAAGCCAAGTGGCTCATTAATAGACACTTTTACCTATTAATGCAGAGTGTCCTCAACCCCCGGGTCAATGGGTACCGAGCTGCACAGAAGGGGAAAAAGTTTTATTTTGAAAAACCACCAGATTCTCTACCACATCAGTCTATGACTCACTCTTGACGCAGGTCAACATACACAAGTGGTTAGTTTCAGTTTGTGCTAGGCGCATGCGCAGATCATTTCTACATTGCTGGTGTAGAGCAAAACAATTCAGCTACGTGGTCTGGAGCAGACAGGTGGAGGTGCGCTGCCATATCTGTACGTTTTGAAGGATTACACTGCATATTTTTCAACCTCGCTTGACGAAGATTGACTATAAAACTAAATAAAATTATAATTTTAACAAGCTTCCTAATATCACATCAGAGCTGTCGCTTCACATTTTTGCTTCTGCTCATAAAACAATTTCTGCTCCTAAAAGTTAAACGTCATGGGTAATTAATTTTATTGTAAAACACAAAAATATAATTAAACGTTTTGCACTAGACGTAAGTTCCTGTGCTTTTGTGAACAACCTGATGTGTGAATCACTGCAGGAGTTATCTGAACTTTCACCGAACCGATGAAACAGACGAAAAATGTTTTAAATGTTCGTAAAATACACCAGAATGCAGGAAATGGCATCTACTTTATTCAAAATTCTGTTGGGGAGGACCCCCAGACCATGACACCCCCACCCCACCCCCAGTCCGTGAAAATATTGTCAATAAAGGTTGGGGACCACTGTATTAATGAGACGTTTGGCGTACCTTATGAGTTGAGGGCCCTCTAGTGGCTGAAAATGGTAGTGTTCAATATTTCCATGTCAAAATGAATGAAAGTGTCAGATCTCAGACAAAAATGTGGTTAAATATGGGGAAAAACATAAATACTGTATGTTGCTTCGTTGTGTAAGTCGCAAGGTATGCTAATTTATGCAAAAAGGTGCGCCCTATACAGCGAAAAGTACGTCGCTCTAAATTCATTAGACCACATGCTTTTACTGATGTTTAGTTTCACACTTATTTAACTTTTTGTAGTGCCATTTTTAACAACTCTTTTTTAAGTTACTCGTGGTCTTCCGATGACCTCAGACAGATTATTTCCTCACGTTCTCCTTCAGTTGAAATACGTCACTGGTTGGCCTTTTAGTGCGACACCTCTGCATCATTCTCCACTTGTTGGTTTTCCTGATCAGAAAACATGTTTGTTTTTGGCGAAACATTTTTGCAGAGGAAAGGATGAGCAGAGTTTGCTCCTTTTATCAAACTTTTACCCACAGCAAATGTAAACGTACTTCTCTGTACATCAAATTATAAATTAAAGATAGTCAAAACAAGTAAAAATTAAAGTACAGTACTGTATACGTAAAACTCAGATTTCACTTGTAGGCGTGGCACTCCTTAAAATAATGTTGCCTTCCTCACCACAGTTTTTAACTAGGATTATCTTGTGCTGAGAATGATGGACGTTTAGGTCAAATCTTGAAAGTAACGTTTTGCACAGTCTCTCACAATCGTGTGCGATTTGTTTGCGCTCAGAGTACGTGTTAGGGATGACTCAACTACTGCCACTCCAAATTTAAGCTCAGTGTCTGTAAAATGGGTTATGGTGTAGCTTTTTTTGTGGTGGCTAATGTTATTAGCTGTGGTAGCCATCATGAAATGGGGTGACTCCAAAAGTAAATCAGTTGTAGATATAAGTCCAGTAATTATTTTTTGAACATTTTATTGTTCTTGAGATATTTTGTTAACAGAGGGCCAAACACTTTGGTGCTGGGTGATTAAAAATGTATTTACTTGAAATAAATTTCCAGAGTAATGCATCAAACTCTGTTCTGTTAAGATACAAAACTAGCTTCACGGTCTTCAGACTTGTTTTTAACGATGTCGTGTTTTTTCCTGTTTCCGCTCAGGAAGCCATGATGGATCACGCTCTGCAGACAATCTCTTACATAGCGGACATCGGTGACATTGTGGTCCTGATGGCACGGAGGAAACACAAAGGGCCGAACGGTGATCCTGCCCAGAGGAAGTGCAAAATGATCTGCCACGTCTTCTCCTCTGCAGATGTAAGTCAGCTTGGATGTGATCTGCTGCTGCTCTTGTGGGTTCGAATCCTGGACTGGAAAATCTTTTTTGTTGTCGTTTAACCCAACGGCTGTGGCGTGTCAGTAGTATGGTACAAACATGCTCACGGTGCCAGACAGTGTTTAGAAGACTCCTGCTCTGCACAGTGGAGCACTTCTTCTCAGTTCTACTCAGGTTGTTCTCTTGTGGACAACATTCAGCTTGTCCTGATTTCATCCCAACAGGCAGTCACTGTGGTCGCCTGCGTAAAAAAAACAATTACCCGCCCTTTGACCCAGTTTCCAGTAAATGGCAACACTAATAGGAGGATGTAGTTACTTGTGGCAACTACGGTAATAAGTTGTGGGTCGCTGAGAGGTAATATCACCTCTTCAAGCAGTTTTTCTCCCTCAGCTTATTTTATGAAACATTTCTGCTGATTAAAATGTTTGATTTAACAAAGAGCTTTTTTAATTTTCTGTTTGTGCTAATTCTGTCTGTTTCACAGCTGCTCTTGTCTGTCTGTTTTTATGATGGGTCAACATTCATATGGTTGGTTTGGTTTCCTGTTTGGAGTTTCTTACGTCTGTTTTTATTTTATTTTTTAATCCCAAAAATCTTCAGCATACTTTGGGCTACTTTATCATTCTTATATCAAAACGTTCCACTCAATCTGTAATTTTGTACTTTGGCTTTTTGTTTTTTTGTTTATATCAGAGTCAGAGTCGGTTTATTATTGCCATTGTCAATGAACAGAATTCACAGACTAGGAAC
>JARVLU010000803.1:7118647-7131339 GCA_031762415.1 Simpsonichthys santanae
AAATTTATTTTCAGTTTCTTTGAAATCTGTTTTGTTTTTTCATGCTACTCAGCTTTTAGCTCCATTTTGCTACTGTCAGTTGTCATTCTACTTCTTTTTGCTTTTCGCTATCTTGCTACATCTTTTAGCTTTCAGCTGCAGTTTTACTAATGTCAGCATCTGTTTGGCTACCTTTAATGAGTTTTTTGCTAATATTAATGCTTTCTGTCTTGCACAAGGAACACCTGAATAAGATTTTTTTTTCTGACTGAAGAAAGTTAAAATAAATACAAATATAATCAGCATCTGTTTTGATAATTCTAGCTATGGTTTTTGGTAATTTGAGCTTTTGCATCTGTTCTGCTGCTTTTTCTTTTTGGCTTATGTTCTTTTCATTTTAGCCCATGTTATGCTCGTTTTTACTAGTATTTTATTTTGTTATAATTTAAGCAACTTAGCAACTTAAAACACTTATCTTCTTTAGTAAAATCAGTAGCTTGGCACTCCCTCTGCATTCTTCTGTAAATGTATTTTCTAGCTTTAAATACATTTCCTTCAGTTTTCATATGAAATAACTTGTACATTTCATAATGTTGCATTTTCCCCGAGTCAGCGTTGCCGTTTTTCTTCTTCTGTGTTTTTACCAGGCTCAGATCATAGCTCAGGCTATTGGACAGGCGTTTGGAGTCGCGTATCAGCAGTTCCTCCAGGCTAACGGCATCAAGGCCAAAGATCTGAAGCCGGGCGAGTACAGCGACTACCTGGAAAGTCAGGAGCTCTACAATGGAGACCTGGCCCACTTTTCAGACTCGCAGAACCTTCGAGATGTAAGCAGAGTGATTGTATTACGTGTTTCTTCATTATAACACTTCATTTTAAATACATTTTACAAACATCTGCTTTGCCACACTTTAAACGACAAAATATTTGAAGCAACCAAAAAAAAAAAAAAAAATGGCAAGGATAAATCTGAGAACAACACCGAGTAACACATGTGTTGTAAATTCTAATTTCCTGTCTTCAGATAGCCATCACCAAGGCTCCTGGAGAAATCTTGGGTCTGGCCGTGGTGGAGTCGGGGTGGGGCTCCATCCTCCCCACCGTGGTGGTGGCCAACCTCCTTCACGGCGGTCCAGCTGAGCGCTGCGGTGAGCTCAGCATCGGTGACCGCATCATGTCTGTCAATGGCACCAGCTTGGTGGGTCTGCCAATCACCACCTGTCAGAACATCATACGGGTAAGGAGATGGATGCACTCAAAGCTCGGTGAACTAATGCAGGAGTCCTGCTGGTTCTTACAGGACTCCACCTGATCTTAATCAGACTTGCTTCACTCTTTAAGTTGCTCTAGGTGGAACTGTGGCTCATTCATGCCATAAACAGTTTAATCTGACAACATTTACCTGGATGAAAATGTTGAAAAGTTTTTATCAGTGTTTTTAAACGTGCTTTGATATTTATTTTTCCTTCAAGTCTTTTTTTATACAGCACCTTGGTCAAATTTTGTTCTGATCTGGTATCAGATTTTTCTGCTGATCATTACGTTTCATCATCTACAGGAGATTATAAAGTTTAAACTTTTACCTATTTCTGATTCTCTAAGATGCTCACAAAGTTTTGCTTCTCGTAATTAAAGGCCTCCGATTCTTTGAAGGATTGCACATCGCCCTCCACCGTTCTTCATGGTTTTAAACTAAGATCAGTTTATGTTAAGAAATAACAGAGTTGAAGTCTTTTCAATAAAATCTTCTACATGAAGACATTTGGGAATGTCACAGCTGTGTTGTGTTATTGACCAAGAACCATGCGCTGCCAGATGACTAGTCTTTGCTATCTCACTGGTGGTATTTAGAAAATATCTGGGACAAGCTGGAAAAGAACAGACATTTCTTTCCAGCGTTCTCAGATCACTCCTTCCTCGAGCACTCTTAACAAAAACAAGTGATACTGGTTAAAGAAGCAGGAAGAAAAAAAAAAGATGAGATATGACGCGCCAGAGCTTCCCACATAACCAAACAAACTAATGACGAATCGCTGCTGCCGTTGTCTTATCTGGCTTTGGTTGCTGTTCGGTTACCACTGGAATCCCAACTGTTAAGTATTTAAAGTAATATTAATTTTGTTAAAATTAAAACTATTACAATAATTGTACTATTTGTTTAAAAACTGTTGATTGCTTTTGCACTACAACGCATAAAAAAACAACTTCTAGGTCTAATTTACTGAGCTTTGGATCAAAACTGGGCGTCACTAATTGCCATTGTGTGTGTTCTCTGGAATGTTAGCAAAATATCTTGTGAACTTGGTGGATTAATTTAAACGAATCTCCCAGAAAGTAATCACTGGATTTACATCTGCGACTGCTTGAATTTTGGAGTCACTTCCATGAAAGGTGCCTGCCACAGCTACGCAACACTGCAAACTCAAACACTGCTACAACTCACAGCTTTACACTTTTTGAACTCAAATTTGGTGTGGCAGTAGCTGAGGATCATCCCCAACACGCACTCCAAGCTCTAACTGATCAGAAAAATATATTTTACTAAAAATCTAGCTTTAACTTTTGGAATCAGCTCTGTCCGTTAGCACATTATCGCATTAACCACAGGCTGAATTTCAATAAAATAAATAAGATAAAATAAATAATCATTGTGCGCTTATATGCAACTGATCAACTTTTGAAGTCGCCCAAATTCAAGATGGCTGTCACAGACAACTGACTTCACAAAATACAAAAATGGTAACGAATCAGCCAGTTTAGCAGATAATGAGTTAAATTCTTGGTGTGGAACAGTCGTCCCTAAACTTTGTCTTTGTTAACATACAAATTTAAAAATGGCCACCACAGCTAATCAACCTGACCAAACTAAAATGGCTATAATTGAGTGATTTTTTTTTTTTTTAAGATACTGAGCCAATATGATTGGTAGTAGCAGGCAGTCATCCACATCACATGGTCTGAGAACTAACAGATCATGCAAGAATTTTTCTCAAAGCTTCAGCGTGCAGTAGGCGGGTGATATGCATTCGTTCAACCTTTATTTCTACAACTAGCCTCAGTGAGCCACATTGGCTCATTTACAAGATGGATCTGTTCCAGACAGAACATATAAAAGTACAGACAACAATACTGTAACAGTAAACAATGACAACAATGTACTTGTACTTGTATATGTACTTATATATCTATACAGTATGTGGATTCTTAAATACTCCTGGAAATGTAGATTAGTCATTATATCTTCTTTTGGGTGTGTTTGTAACTCAGGACCTGAGAAGCCAAAAGTACGTCAGGCTCAGCATCGTCCACTGCCCTCCGGTTACCATGGCGATCATAAGACGACCCGATCCCAAGTTTCAGCTGGGCTTCAGTGTTGAGGACGGCATTGTATGTAACGTTTCTTAAAGTCTGGTAATAACAAAACTGTCTCTTCAGCGGCTCTTATTACTCCTCAGAAACAAACGTCTCAGCGGTCAGTTTAATTTAACGTTACAGTTTTGTTGGGGGGGGGGGGGGGATGATGTTAATTTGGCAGATTCTTTTGGAAATTTGACCATATGAATGATAAACGACGCACAAGGCTGTTTCTGACCAAGAAAGTCGTCCTGTTTCTTGTTGCAGATCTGCAGTCTGATGAGAGGTGGCATCGCAGAAAGAGGAGGGATCCGTGTCGGGCACCGCATCATTGAAATCAACGGGCAGAGTGTTGTTGCGACTCAACATGACAAGATCATCCAGATCCTCACAAATGCTGTTGGAGAGGTGAGACGTTGAGAAATGGATACTCTTGAGTTTGTAATGTTCAAGAGAGAAACTTGTTTATTTATATTTTTTTGACTTTTATTTGGTTTTAGCTTGGCTTTTAACTTATTCCCAACATCTTTGTGTTTTTATTTCACCCAAAGTCAAAGGTGGACAGCGTTTGTGCCTGCATCTATGTGTTCATTTTTGTGTCTGTCACTAAAATATCTCATGAACCACTGTCTTCGAATGCACATCTACAGCAAACCGATCTTAAAAGCACAATAAATAACTATTACACGTTTAATTTTACAGATATTGAGCTATATCTAGGTGTGGTAGTAGCTGAAACGCATCCACAGTTTATACTAACAGATTGCACGAGATATTTTTTCAATCTTTACCATCAACTATTTGGAGTTAGTGCTGTCTGTTTGCAAATCTGGAAATATTAATTAAATGTACGTTAATGTTTGAAGCTACCAGTTTCAGGGTGGCTGTCAACTTGTTTAACAAAAAGCTCAGTCAATTTGACAAATTTTGTGCTAACATTTGACATGCTAATAGCTGAGAGTCATTTAGTGTGACATATTACAAGATTGAGCAAAACTATTTTCCGGGTTTGACCCTAAACTTCTACCACTGTTGTTTGATCTTAGTTTAAAATTGTGGTGTAAAAGGCAGTATGCAATGTGCTTTCCTGTAAGGACTTCCAGGCATTTATTTTTACGTTTTTAATCAATTGTTTTTTGTTTTTTTACTGTAAGTTAAAAATGTAACTTTCTCTTTCAATGGCAGATACACTTGAAGACGATGCCAGCCTCGACGTATCGACTCTTGACGGGACAAGAGCAGCCAGTGTTTCTTTGAGCACTTCCTGCTTCACCATGTTAACCCTGCAGAGTTCAAGCTACATAAGCTTCTGTCAAGCTAAAAAAAAAAATACATTATGCAATTTTATTACAGAGTAGTCACTGCTTTACATACCATGGATGTTTTTTTTTTCTTATAATATTTAAATCACACTGGAGTCAAAGAACATAACTTGCAATGACGTCAATATCAAGAGAGGAGTGGCTTTCCATTTATATTTATTAGATATTTTAAAAATTTACCAGATGTTTTTTGATGAGTAACATTGAGTAAAGCGTGGCCGATCAGTCTTCCAGATTTAAATGTATTTCTCGTCTGATATAACTGTATTTGAAGTGGTGACTTCATTGAACCAAGATAAAAACGTTTGTGTGCTTCATTGTAATGAACTTGGTGTCCATTGTGTCCTTATACATATCAGTAAGTGTCTATCAAAAACTTCCGAGAGTGCTCTTGTTTCATTCGTGCTGTGTTTTACTGACTGTGCTGACTGTGCTGATAAAGCCTTGTATGATAAAGTTATGTTTATATTTTAAATTGTTTATACGAATGCTTATTAAAAAAACATCTGTAATAAATTGTTATACTGTTATTCATTGAGGAGCAGAGGATGTAGGATAAGTGTTTTTGTCTTGTTGTTGTTGTTTTGCTTTGGGGTTGTTGTTTTTATTTTTTTTTATTTATTTTTTTTTTTATTATTATTAGGGAAAAGTGCTTTAATACAGATGAGTTCATTTTAGAAGTTAGTATTGAACCATGTCCAGAAGAAAATCAAGTTTTCCCTATTTACTATAAAACTAGATTATTTCATGACTAATTAGATATAGCCTATAACTGACAATACTCAGAACTAAGTTTATATAATTAAATGGCTGAAGTGATGACTTATTAGTATGATTAACAATTACTGAATCAAAAGATTGCAGGTACTGTATTACAAGGGTCTGTTGGCCAGTCATTGACAAGATAGCAACTGACCAATCAGCAGTTTTTCCGTTACGAAAGCACGAGTTTTGACCAATCAAATGCCAAAGGCCGTCTATAGGTCAGCCCCTTTTTATGTGCCTTGACCAATCAGATGAGTCTGTAGGCGGGACTTTGCCGGCTCCACCTGCTCTTATAAACATTAAGTCAATGTCGAGCTACCGGCGTCCATCCATACCGGGGAGAGAAGCTCGGAGGAGTTTTTAAATACATAATTTTACTGAAGGAAGGTAATTATTAACTCGATATATTCAATTTAAAGCCTTTTAGTATTTTTTTTTCTTTTAGGATGGGTAACTATACAGTGTCACTGTGCGATGCTAATGAGAGAAAGCTAGCATTTACAGACAAAAATGCACTTTCCCCCTCAATTTATTGCGAAGATAATTATTTTTATTGAGTGCCTGTCATGTTATTATTTACAGCAAATACAGCTTTGAAACAAGGTATGGAGAGATGTAACGACATGGTAAAATAGCTTTCATTGATGTTTAAATGAGTTCACCTTGCACAGAAATTCATTTCTATAGATGTTTTCTTGAAATCTGGCACATGGTTTTCACAGCAGTTTATTGACTTTGTTTACTTTATTTGAGTATTTACTCTGGCAGATCAAAAGTGGGTGTCTTGGATTGAGACAGGCAATAAGCTGTTTGGATCAGGAGGATTTCCACAAGAAGCAGGGATTGCTTTTGTGGAGCAGATTACAGAGGCACCAAAGGCAACTTTTACTCTTCACACGCACACAGGAAGCCAGTCTGAGTCTTCAGCTCAGTGGGTTTTGTCCCAGGAGCAAGGATGAAAATATATAGGAAAACAACTCAATAATTCTTCAAACCAAGCCTCAAGTCAAATGTCAGAAAATCAAGTCAAAGACTTCAATCGGCTTAATACAGTATATATATTTTTTTACAGTACAGTATATGAAATTATTGTGTTTGTAAATTTATGCAACTTTCAATTCAATTCAAAAATACTTTATTAATCCCAAAGGGAAATTAAGTGTCGTAGCTCATCATCTTGGTTTCTTTCAAGAGTTGTTATAGATGCGGATCTCCTGCAGCGAATCCAAAGAATCTGGCCACAGATGCCGATCTGTCCACTCAGATTCAGCTTGCTGTCAGATCCGGCGGGCCTCTCGGTCCTCCTGGGCAGCAGGACTGCCCGAATGCCAGGCAGAATTCCTCCTTGAGCCAAGCTCCTTGTTGCCATGGTCAGACAGCTAAAGGTGCAGGGGGATGAGCCCGGTCCTCCCATTTTCATGAGCTGAGTTACCCACCGGCTCCTGGATCTCGGCGGACAGGAATTCAAGTACCACCATCAGGTTGATGGGAATTCATCCACGGCACCTCCTTTTCAACTCATTTGGGATTTGGGGCTGTAGTTGAGGTATTTGAGCGTTTGAGATGTTAATCATCTGCTCCTCGTTGTTAAAAAAAACTTGTTGCCATGGTTACGCATCATAACAAATGCCCAAAGGTCAAAAGGTTTCAGTAAAAATCTTTCCAGCTGCACAGCGTCCGATATGAGGAAACAATCTTCCGAAAAAGCGACTTGCATCCAGAGAAAAGAGGAATTAAAGTTTTCAAAAGCAATAACTCAGAATGAACGTAACAGAGCTACTCCAACATGCAGCCAGCCCAAGCGGCACACATCTGGCTCAGTCTTTTGTATTATTCTTCTGTTTTTCCAAAGAGGAAAAAGGGAAACAGCTAAACACAATAAAGGATGGAAAATTAAATGTATTGCCAACAAGAACGCAAGAAATCAATGTGCTCTGCTGTTCCATCTCTATTAATTTAGTTGTGTGTTTTCTTTAAATCAGAATACTGTTCTTTTGTTCTTCAGGATGTTGAGGTAGCTGCTGGACACCATGGTTTTTTTCAGACCATTATACCTCCTGCTCTGGAAAAACGTCACATATCGCAGACGGCACAAGGTGCTCACATTTTTACTTTTCATATTTTTAAAAAAACTGTTGATTCTCCAATAAGCATTTATCAAAGACACCCCCAAACAGTAAAAAAAAACTGTTTCTTTTAAGAATAATATCTTTGTAAAAGCCACAGAATGTGTAGTTTTATTTAAGAAATGAATATGTCTGTTGTTGAGTTAATTTTATTTTATTTTATTGGCAGAACTGCAGCATGAACGCTGAGTCCTGAATGACTTTGCTGACATTTGATGATGAAGTTGAAGCAGATTTGTTAAAGCTAAAAGAAACAGAATGCTAGTTAAAGGCTTAAAGTACCAAATGCACCAAAAAAAAAAAAAAAAAAAAAAAAAAAATCCAACCATGGAATAAATGTAGCCAAAAACTAGTTATAAGCTAAATGCATCTAAATGTAGGTATAAGCTAAATGTATCAAAATGCTAGTTACGAGTAGCAAAAGGCTAGCTAAAAATTAAAAGCAGCAAAAGGTTAGTAAAAGCTAAAAGTGATAAAAGATTAAAATCTCAATGCACCAAAATGCTAGCAAAAATATAACTAGAAGCTAACAATAGGCTAGATAAAAGCTAAAAGTAGCAAAACACTAGCTAAAAGCAAAAGTTGCAAAATTCCAAGATAAAAGCAACAAAAGATTAAGTTAAAGGTAAAAGTATCAAAAAGCTAGCAAGAAGCTAAAAGTAGCAAAGCCCCAGCAGAAAACTAAAAGTAGAATAAGAAGACCAACACAACAGCTACACTGAAACAGATGTTAGATATAAAGTAATTGTAAATTAAGTTAAATATTCTGAAATAATGTAAAATTTACAAAAACAAAAGTCCTTGTCCTGTTTGAACTGAATGTTTTAATAATGAAAAAAAAAAAAAAAAATCCAGATGTTAAAATCAAAGAAAAGCATATAGAAAATAAAATAAAAATCAGGAAAACAAATAAATGTGCTGATTGTTTTACACTGTCCAATCCTTCTCTCTTTTGAGTAAGCATTATTAATTATTTATTATACCGTTTTTTTTTTTTATTTTCCCTGTTCTCCTCAGATCCAGCTGATCATCGAGATTTTATGGCCGCTCTTCCTCTTTTTAATCCTCATCTCTGTCCGTTCGTCAAACCCTCCTTACAAACAAGGACAATGTAAGTGATTCACTATATAACATGTTTGTTGTTGTTGTTTTTTACACACATTCTTATGGGTTTCCTTGAAATGGCTTTTTGCCAGCAGGCTAAGGAAGGTGGTAAATGGACTGTACTTATATATAGCACCTTTCTATCTGATCAAGACACAGAGCACTTTACATTTACCCATTCATACAGCGCTTTACTAGATCTATACAAAGACTAATCTGAATCTGTGGAGACTAATCAGTGCTTTGAGATCACATTCAAACACCGATGGGACGCACATCGGATGCAATGAGGGGGTTCAGTGTCTTGCCCAGCGACACTTCAGCATGGTGGAATCGAATCCCCAACTTTTGCGTTGGAGGACTGCTCTAACCACTCAGCCACGGCTGACCTCACTGAGAAGGATACCTGTGCCATTTTGTTCTTCTAATGTTGCTAACTTACTTTTTATGTATATGAATGTTTCAGTTCAGTGCCCTGAGGTGACTTCTGTGGTGACTTGGCACTATATAACTGAACAGAATTGAATTGAACTGAATTGAAAGACCACATTCTTGACCTTTCCTATGAGTTTCTTGGTGAAAACTAGTTCACATAACGCATCACATTCATTAAAAAGAGCACAATGATAAACATTTATTTTGATTAATACAGTATATCTTAGCAAAAAACGACAACAACTTAAGAAAGAACTGTGTATAAATTAGTTCCTCGCTACTTTGCAGTTCGTTTTTTGTGGACTCGCTCTATCGCGGTTTTTCAATGTAAGACTGGACATGACACACAATTGGCTGATTGATGGATGAGCCGCATGATCGGCATGGATTTTTTTAATTTAAAAGTAAACTATTTTAAATGATTTAGCACCTCCTGCACCTCTGTGCTGCCCACACTGCAGGATAAGCTTCCTCCTGCAGCTGCTCAGCTGATCTCCCTGCAGAACGGAGAAGTGGGCGTGGCCGAGAGCCCTTAGAGGTGGCAGAGAGCTGAGATCATGACATTCTGTGCTCTTTTAGAGAGTTTAGAGTTTAGAAACATTATTTATAATATTAAGTCTGTACATTTAAAATGTGCTTTTCATCTTGTAGATGCATCGTTACGTTTCATAGGTTAATGTCTCGGGTTTGAATGTGCCGTTCCTTTTTTTTTTATTTACTCGCAGGTCACTTCCCAAACAAAGCCCTGCCATCAGTAGGCACCCTGCCCTGGATTCAGAGCATCGTCTGCAACATCGACAATCCCTGTTTCCACGAACAATTGCCGGGAGAAATACCGGGACAAGTTGGCAACTTCGACAACTCCTTGTAGGTGGAATGGAGAAATAAATTATGTTTAAAGACAGGAGAGCTGGAGTTAATTTGAGACACATTGCTTGGAGAACAAACTAAGGATCAGAAAATATGTTATATATTTGATGTATTGGTATAGACTTTTTGTTTTATTATTGAGTTTTTAAATGTATAAAAGAAAAAAAACTTTTTTCTTGTCTTCCAACCAGCTACAGTTTGTACTTTTAACAAATTAACTTGAAAATCCATGCTCCGTGCTAATGTTAATTTAATCTCTTTGTGATTTTGATTTTATTTTTTAAAATTAAGATTAACCTATTATTATTATCAGATAATGACACATCTAAGTCCGCCTGGAATAGTTTCTTCAATTGAACCATTTTAATTTTGAGGTTTTACAGATGCTTTGTAAACAGTTAACGGTGTTTTGAAATTAAAATGGTTCATTTGTAAAGTGTGTCGACAGCAGTGCTTGAATATGACTGAAATGCACACATTTGTAAAAAAACAACAACAAAAAAATTCTTGTCTTGTCTCCTGCAGATTGTCTCGTATTTTCTTGGACGCTCAGTCTCTTCTGTCCTACAGTGGAAACCAGAGTTTCTCTTCCGTTCATGACCTGATGGAGAGTGTTAAACTGCTGGAAGAAAGACTCCGATTATTACCAAGTACTTGTTTAAATTTTTATTTTTATCTGCACCGACCTGCGGCATTTAAACTCAAAGGGGGTCATTTATCCATCCATTATCCTCTGCTTGTTCTGGAGTCAGGGCACAAGGCAGCAACTCAAGCAGGGGAGTTTTATTTAATTAAAAATAAAAATTATTCTGACTAAAACCATAAGTGGGCACTGTAATTGTAACACTTTAGTTAGGTTTACTGTGTTTGTATAAAAAAAGCCACATGGTGTCAGTTTAGCTTTGCCTTGTTGAAGAAAGATTAAATTACACCAGCTTTCTTGGCAAACATGATGTCCCCAGGAGCTGAAAGTATCCCGATATACTGACACCATGAAGAGGCTTATTTAAGTCACAGAAAAATTAGAAAATGGTTGTTTTAATCCTCGTAGCTGTGGCTTTGACGCTACATATTCAATGCTAGCATAATTAATGCCTACAAGTGAGCACTTCAGCAAAGCCTTTGTCTTCGACCGCCAGATAAAGTCAATGCCAGTCAAGCGTTCAGAACCACCTCCCCATTAATTTTGAATGGGGTTGCTTTTATAACACCGCTGCAGTTTTATGCCCGACGATACAAAATCCAACAGACCCTGTCTGCTCCCAAAGCAGCTGCAGGTCCTTTCATTCTTCACTGTTTTGGATTCTTTGCTCCAGATGAAAACATGTTCACAGAGATCATCATCCATGTAGCATCCTTATTCACCGGGGATTCAAATGTATCACTGGCAAAGAAAACTTTGTCATTTAGGCAAAAAGATGAAAACGGTCCTTTCTGAGTGTAACCTTGACTGCAGTCTGTTCTCATTTCATTTTATGACGCGTCCTCTGTTAGGGGGAATATTGTGTTTTAGTTGTGTGATGGGGATTTCTTCTTACTGTGTCCACTGTAGCTCTCCAAGTTAAAGAATGCCTGAGACCCAATGAGACTTTCTCCAACTTTCTCCTGACCAACTGCAGCCTGTCGTCTTCAACCGTGGACCTGCTGATGAACGCTCATCTGAATACTCAGGTTTAACACCTTACCTGTTTGACTCAGCATGTGCTTGTGAGTGTTTGGACCCACTAAACCCACACGTGAGAGCGCACCAGGATTAAAGCCCCCTGCTGTCACATAAATGCATCTACTGCAATTTCATGAAAAACAAATAACTAAATTGTCCTTTTTTTTTTCTGAAAGCTTCTGGTTCATGTTTCGTGCAAATTCGTTTTGGGGGATGTGAACCAATGCTCCAGCTCTCTTACATCAGCGTTGTTCTTTCCAGGCTGTATTGGCAGGAGTACGGATTCCGCTAAAAGTCTTGGTGTGCAACATGAGTATGTTGGAGCAGTTTCTGATCGTGGACAGAGGAGCCACCAACATGACTGTTCTTCACACTGAGCTGTGTGACCTACCAGCTGATGTCCTGCAGGAGGTCGAGCGTCATTTTTTCTCTCAGCTTGACCTAACCAAACTCCTCACGGTAAGTGCTGTTACCAAAAAGTACCAAAGACTTGCAATACTTAAACTTTTTGTGCAAAGCCTTAGTTCTTAATAATAATAAAAAATGCTCCTTGAGGTTGGGGGAGGAGTCTTTTTCTCAAGTGGAGTACAGTCGTCCCTCGTTTATCACGGGGGGATCTGTACCCTGAAGCCCTGTGATGAAAAACTGTGAAGTAGGAATAGTAATACAAGTAGTAAGTAGTCATATATATATATTAGTGCTGCCAATCAATTAAAAAAAAATTAATCTGATTAATCACTATACTGTATTTAACTTTGTAAACTTGAAATGTAAATATGCATGTTTTCATAAAACGTTTAAGAAAACGTTTTATTGTCTTAAACCAAACAATTTTCCAGGTTTTCATATTCAGCAAGGTTTACATAAATCATTTTGTTTCAAACATTAATTTATACATGTTAACTCAAATGTCTCATTAAGTGTCATTTATGTGATTAAAACAGGTAAACAACAGTATAGTAATGCAATTAATCTGCATTATGTGACATTAACACGTTAATCTTTTTAGATTAATCGCATGCGTTAACGTTGACAGCCCTATTATATATATATACAGTATATACTGTGTGTATT
>JARVLU010000803.1:7143433-7154669 GCA_031762415.1 Simpsonichthys santanae
TTACCTATTAATGAGACACTTGGCTTGCCATATTAGTCGAGGGCCCTCTAGCAGCTGAAAATGGTAGTGTTCAATATATTCCACGTCAGAATGAATGAAATTGTCCAATCTCAGCCAAAAATTGGGTTATAAATATGGGGGGTGGGGGGGGATGTATTAGTTGCTTCAGTGTATAAGTTAAAGGACTTGAAAATTTATGCAAAAAGCTATGACCTATACGGCAAAAAATACGGTACTTATCACAAAATGAAAGTAAGGAAAAAGGTGATATATTTAGTCAAAACAATCTCATAATTGTGTCAGGACTAGCCTATGAAGGCACCTGGGCTCCTTTTCTTGTTTCTTAAAGACGTTTTAAGCTGTCACCTTCAAGATGGTATTAAAGGTTTGACCACTTATCTTCTATTTCACCACCTTTAATGCCCAAGTCCAGGTTTGCATAGCTTGTAGAACCAATATATTATATACCACATCATATTTTTCTCCTACTCCGCTCCTGTTTCCTGGAATATCTAGCAAAAAGATCTGAAGCTCTCGACCTTGACCTCTCTAAGTGACTTTAAAACTCTGTTAGTTTCCTGGCAAAAACCAATGCAGACATGGTCCTGTTTTTAGTGTTTTAGTTTTCTAAATCACCTTATAATCTAGCTGGGTTTTTGCTACTATTCCTCTTGATTATCCTTTTGGTTGCTATTTTGTTTTGATTTGTAAAAAAAAAAAAAAATTAAAAAAAAATTTAAAAAAATTAAAAAAAAAGAGTAACTTAAATTTGTATGCCTATTTTATGACTGTCTATTGTTGTCGTTGTTATTCACTGTCATCATAAGAAAGCAGGTCTCTCATGTAAATGAGCCCCCAAGGCTCAATGGGATTAACCTGTCTAAATAAAGGTTGAATGAAAAAATATTTGCATATTGACATTTGTTAATGAGAGTTTAGAGATTTTATTATTCATGTATGTTATAGGAGAAAAAAGTCTTGTAAAAAAATACTGAATATGGGCGAAAAATATTTTGATACATTCAGAGGAATATTTTTTTATTTTCCCAGACCTTTAAATTTTCTCTGCCTTGCTTTTTCAATCAGGCTCACAGTGGAGGAGCATGTGTGGTTCTATGGATGCCTGAAGGGCTTGTCTGAAGCAAAGGTGAAGGCTGAACTTGGCACTTTGCTTGAGGATGTGGACCTATTGCACAAACGGCACGAACTGACCAAAAACCTCTCCGGTAAAGTCACTAATTTACCTTCAGTGTGCAAAAAAATGTTTGCATTTAATTGTTCTTTAACTAAACTGTTCTGTCTGTCAGGTGGCATGCAGAGAAAGCTGTCTGTGGCGATAGCGTTTGTTGGGGGCTCAAAAGTAGTTGTTCTAGATGAACCCACTGCCGGTGTTGACCCCTACTCCCGCAGAGGGATCTGGGATCTGTTGCTTAAGTACCGTCAAGGTGACGTAGAGCCGTTAATCACATGTTGAGTGGTGGGATGAGATGAGTTTCTTTAAGCTAAAATTATGACTTTATTTATCTTCATTTAAAATTATTCACAAGTTGTGTTTTGTGCTATTGTTCTGGATCAGACCGAACCATCATCCTGTCTACGCACTACATGGATGAGGCGGAGCTGTTAGGTGACCGGATCGCCATCATCTCTAAAGGGAAGCTGCGCTGCTGCGGATCCCCACTCTTCCTGAAATCCCGACTGGGATCCGGTTACTACCTGACTGTGGTAAAGAAGGAGGAACTGAGTACCAGCACTCCCAGTAGTTCCAGTATTTGCACCAGCACCAGCACCAACAGGCTGCCTCCTTTCGTTAAGGTTTGATTGTACTTTTACATAATTTCAACATTTAAAAAAAAAAAGACGTTTTCTTTTTAGTTGCAGCTTCTTGAGCTCTGCTGTGTGTTTCAGGACAGTGAGTCATCTCTGAGTGAAGACACCGGTCTGGGAAGTGAAGACAGTAGCTCCTGTAAGGGTTCAAAAGTGTTTGACCTCCTAAAACATGGTTACGTAAAGCGAGACTAAGTGTAACATGTGATTCATTATTTTTGTGGCAGACCTGGCAGCTTTGCTCTCTCTGGTGCAGCAACACATCCCAGATGGGAAGTTAGTGGAGGAGTCAAAGAGAGAAGCAGTGATCAACCTGCCACAAACAGCTGCCAAAGACGGCAGCCTGGCTATCTTCCTGTCAAAACTGGACCAGAAGCTTCCTGAGCTGGGCATCAGCAGTTATGGGCTGTCAGACAGCGCGCTGGAGGAGGTGAGTAATATGAAGCAGAAACAAAAATACGGGTTAATATGAGACCGTGACAATATTTACATTGGTCTGAGTTTGCTATAAACAGATTTTAAAGTTGTGGAAAAAGGACGTTTGACAAAATATTTTCCTAGAAAGATAAGCTGATATTACAGTCAAAAGAGAATGTTAATGTCATTGGTAAAAAAATAAAATAGAATGATATTTTTCCTCTTTTAAAATGGGAAAAGAAACTGGCTTCATGTAGCTTGTATATGTTTGCATTCCAGACAGAAGCATCAGTTACAGTTTCACAGAGAAGTAAAGTAATCCGTCGTTTATCACGAGGGATCCATACCCTGAAGCCCCGCAATAAGTGAAAAACCACAAAGTAGGAATAGTAGTACAAGTAGTAAGTAATATTCAGGCAATAATCTAAACAATGTTTCTAAATGCTCTAAAAGAGCACTGAATGTCATGATTTCAGCTCCCTGCCTCTGCTGTTCTCAGCCACGTGCAAGCACTCTTGGCCACGCCCACTCCTACGCTCTGCAGAACAGCTGATCAGCTGCAGCGGGAAGTTTATCCTGCAGCTCTGGGCTGCAAAAAGCTGCAGGAGGTGCTAAGTAATTTAAAATAACTTATTTTAAATAAAACTTCCATGCCGATCGTGCGGCTCATCCATCACATGTCAGGTCCAATCTTATTTTGAAAAACCGTGATAGAGCGAGTCCACGATAAACAAACTAGGGAGTAGTGAGGGACTACTGTACTAAAACCAGGGAAACGATTAATGGATTTCCAACAACCAAATTTGAAGATGAGGTTACATTATAAGACGTCTGTTGGACACTGATCTAAAAGCTAATAGAAAATGTTAAATTTAACATATTTATTACTTACAACTTTATAAAAATGCATCACTTGCTATGAAACTGAATGTCCTAACAGATTGTTTACATGTACAGTTGGACAAATAGTATTTAAATATTTTAATTATAGCACATTGCAAGGTGATATTGTGCCTGTTTTCCTAAATCCATCCATCCGTTATCTTTACCTGCTTCTTCCTTTTCGGGTCCTAAATCTATGATACAGAAAATTTTGTGCATAAACTTGATGGGTCTGAACATGCATAAAATCTCTATTCCATGCAGAACCACTAATGAAAAGGAACAGGATTAAGGTTTTCATAAGGACATGCAGATCCTTTGAAACCAAATGGGGGCTGCTGCAGTGGTGTCCGGGCATCACATCGTGGGACAGCAGAGCGGCTTGTGTGTCTGAAAAGATCTTCACACGATGCTAGGCTGACCTGTGTGTGTACAGGAACACAGCCGAGTCTTACCACGAAACCTGGATATTTGTGGAGCAGTCACGCTCATAATGAGCTTAATGGGTTTACTCTGTGTGAATCAGAAACTCTGCTCCTTTGACCTCTGGGTGAAATTACCGTGTACGTCTTACAGCCACCTGGTGTCTGCAGCTTGGTCCACTAAACAGGCAGTTTTGTGTTTTTATTAATGTGACCAACAAAAAGGGGCCTGATATTTTTGTTTGAACTTTTTTCTTTCAGAAGAGTACAGCTTTTGAACGCCAACTTCTAATATCTTTCAGATCTTTCTGCGAGTGGCGGAGGAATCCGGCGTTGACGCTGATCCAGAGCAACCAACAGAACCCCCCCACAGCTCGCAGCCGTCCGTGCAAAAAGCTGAGGAACAAACAGCTGAAGATCCAGAGACAGGTCTGGCCTCACGCAGTCTTTTCTGTACATGTCACTCATCGTTTATACGATCTGTGGTCGTCTGTCCTCCAATCTGACTGTTTGCTTTCATAACGCTGCCAGAGAGGAAAAGACACTGTAAAAAAGGTACCTTTAGTTTACAAAATAAAAAATATAATAAATAGATGGAATTGGTTTTTGTTTGTTCCTAAGATTAGATTTACAACACTTATAAACTGTATTTTTCTACTTGATTACTTAAAGATTGAAAAGAAAGGTAAAGTTTTAGTAGCCGTTTGCATGGGTTGAGCTGCTTTTTATTTGATTGTAAATAAATGAACATAAATTGTAATAAGCATTACTCTATGTAAGTTTAGTTCTATTTTCTAGGGATGCACGATATTATTGGCATGGTATCGGTATTGGCCAATATTAGCGATAAAATCAAATATCGTACATTGGCCATTCCATCCAAAAAAAAAAAAAAAAACTCACCGATATAAAAAGCTTCTAAATAAATTTTTAATTTAAGAAACTCTATTAATGCACTACTACTTACGCTCTTTTCTCTTGTCATTTGTGAACAGGTTGAGTTTAGATTTGTGTAAATTAGCACTGTTCGCGTGTTGTCATTGCATTAGAGAGCGTCAATATGAACAAATTTGACATTAAACATACTCCAAGTTGAAGTGTTACATCATTTTCAGCTCCTTTTTGGCATCTGCATTTGGTAGCAGGCCAACTTATGTAGTATTTTAATTCCACAGCAGAGAAAGCTATGTAGTCTCTGTACGTAGAGCTAGGGGGAATATCGGTATCGGTATTGGTATTGGTATCGGTTATCGGCCAAATAAGTCTTAAAATATCGACATATCGGATATCAGCCAAAAATCCAATATCGTGCATCCCTACTATTTTCAAGTGAGTACTCTTGGTGTCTGAGCCCACGTGTTTATCAGTCAGGTGTGTCAGAGGGAGTTCCCACTCTGTTTTTTCTACTCGCAGAACATCAGGAGACAGACCTGCTGAGTGGAAATGGTCTTGGTGGGGTGGCTCTGACGGGATGGCGGCTGTTTTGGCAGCAATTCAAAGCTCTTTTCATCAAGCGCTGGCTTTATGCTCGAAGGAGCCACAGAGGCATCTTTGCTCAGGTTAGCCAAATAGGTTTAAAAATAATTCATAACATGGAATTCATGTTTTAAGTAACATATGTTCATTTACCGGTAGTTACTTTTTGAGTGTCTTAAGTTATTTATATTTTTACCTTTGGCTCAGTGATTTGTCTTGTCTTTCAAATTATTGGGAACGTTTCGTAATTATCAACAAATCTGCATCTTTTTTTTCTGCATTTTGCAGTCAGACACATTGAAGGTGTTTTTTTTGTTTGTTTGTTTGTTTGTTTGTTTCAGATTGTACTGCCAGCGTTGTTTGTGCTGATCGCGCTCCTCTTCACCCTCCTTGTTCCTCCGTTTGGGAAGTACCCATCGCTCGAGCTGCAGCCCTGGATGTATGGAGAACAGTACACCTTCTTCAGGTAAGTCTTTATGCAACTTTTACCCTTTTCACAATTTACCATCTTTCTTGAACTATTAATCGGAATATCAATGAACGGGACTGTTTTCATACATAAGGCACACACCGGCTTATAAGGTGCATTAACTGATAAAGCCTGCTCCATTGCCTAGACAGAAGTTGGCAAACTGCAGCTTGATCTCCATTCATTGCTTTGCATTGTTAATCTGAAATCTTCATCCTACCTCTGATTGAATAATTACAGCAATGATGCTCCTGGGAACTTGGTCATGGAGAACCTGCAGGAAGCTTTGCTGGACCAGCCGGGTTTTGGTACCAAGTGCATGGAAAAAGAGGACGACAGCATGTAAGATCACATATTTTGATCAAATCTCAGAAGTAGTGAAAACATGAACACTGTAAAAGTCCAGACGAAAACATAAATGTGGAAACATGACATCAGCATTTTTTTCAGGGTTTCTGCATGCTCTTAAACTTGTCCAGATGTTTTATTTTAGGACTTAAAATGCATCTTAAAGTACAACAGTGGTGATTAAGGTCCTCCGGACGGTTTGTTTTTGTTGAAACGTTTCATCTTTCATCCAAAAGACTTCCTCATTCCAAGTAGCCACAAACAAACTCAGTCTTATATCTTAAAGTACATCTTCAAACTTTCATTTATTCATTGCTTCTTCTGTCTTTCTGTTTGTTTGTTTGTTTGTTTGTTTGTTTGTTTGTTTGTTTGTTTGTTTGTTTGTTTGTTTGTTTGTTTGTTTGTTTAATGATTTAGATTGGATTTGGTTTGAAGGCTTGTAATATGCGGTATATTTTGGCCATTTAGTTAAATCTTACATTTGAATAAGAATGATTTTCAAATAGTCCAAAAAGTTTTAAATACAACAGACTGAAAAGTGCAGAAACCCTATGTTATAATTAGTTTTTTTTTTTAATCACTATTTACGCACAAGGCCATCTTGGACAGAAAGATGTTTGTAATTGGTTTTTATTTTCAGCTACTTTGGAGTAAAACACACATCAGGTTTTACATGTAAAATATGTGCAAGCCCATCCCTACTATTACCGGTAGTAGAAGACTGAAAAGTCAGTGCCTGTGTTTATATTTTCAAAACACAATGAATTTGGTTTGTGATAAACCTAAAAATTATGTATTTGTGCACTTGAAAATATTTTAGAAACTATTAAATTACAGAGGTAATGCATAGCATGTTGCATTTTTTTTGAAAACGTTTAATTTTCCTGGTAATTGGTTCAATTTAAAAAATCTAGAAGACATACAGTACTACCATGAAGGTAAGGTCTCTTTTTTTCAGCAGGACAAAGTCTGCCCTCACCATACACACCTTACAGCAGAGTGATTTCATAAACGCAAAGTCTGGATGTGATGGGTCTGTCTGAAGTAAATGTGTGGTTTATTACAAAGAGCAAACTGAGATGGCAACAAACAGATGCAGCTGAAATTTTGCATTCAGTGTTAGAAAATGTAGTCCTCTCACACAGTTCTGCAGCAAGAACTGTTCTCATTTCATAAACTATTAAAGCAGTTTGTTTTAAGTCAGTGTGACGTAATGGTTTTCAACTTTTCTCATTAGGTTGTTGAAATCAAACCCTAAAATTTCTTACCAAATTTAGTTCCACAATTTTGTATTTACTTTTGTTAAAAGTGCTCAAACCTAACATTGAACATCTACCAACTGCGTGCAGAAGTCCTGATTGTGAAAGTGAGAGGGGGGGCCAGTTCATGAGGCCCCATGTGCCTTTCTCCACCTGGAAGATGTTCAGCAGAGGGAACTGGAGCAGAAACAAACCCTCACCAGACTGTCAGTGCAGCACAGAGGACATCCGCCGGATGCTTCCTGAATGTCCCGAGGGCGCGGGTGGACTTCCTCCTCCACAGGTCAGTTTGTTGTCAGATCAGCACCGATTTGTCATCTCTGCCAGGTCTTATTTTGTAAGTCGATCAATGCTAGAATGCTAATAGTGGGCGGGCTGATGGCGAGGGTGGGGGGTCTGGGGGTCCTCCCCCAGAAATTTTTGAATAAAGTAAATGCAATTTCCTGCATTTTGGTGTATTTTAACAGGTTGTTAAATATCTACATTCACCTACATTTGTAAACACTCAACCCCACCCCCCTTACTTGATGGTTCCAAGCCAACTCTTCTCTGCTGAATTCGCTGTCTGACTCCACATGTGAAATCTCCATGCACTCATCCCCACCACTCTTTTAGGGGCAGAGATTGTTTTAAGGATAGAGGTGCTTCAAGTGAAGGGGCAGATGGTCGTATGTTATATTAAGAAGTCGTGTTGTGTCGTCTGTTGTGTTTAAAATGAGTGTTTATGTAATTATTTTCAGTTTACATATTCAATATAAGTTTTATTCGTTCAAGGCAGTCATATTTGTTAATAACTTTATTATTAGTAAGCCGGAGAGTTACCGAATCCAAGCAAACAGTTGCCGGAACGCACCCTGTCAAAATAAGAGCGTTCCGGCCGGGATCCTGTTTCGGCAGGATACGGCTCAAATTAAGCCCTGATCTCCACAGAATTAATAGCTCGGTCATTTCTCTACATGAGAAAATCAGATTCAAGTGAAAATATCCTTGCCTGATTTCTCATAACTGAACACTGACACGAAGACGAGAGTGTTTCAACACATTTCAACATTTACATGATGTTTTATAGTGAAAAACATAGAATCATGTTTCTATATGGGCTCTTATTGTTTAAAATAAACCTTTTTCAGATTAAGAGACTGACAGGTGACATCCTCCAAAATCTGACCAGTTATAACATCTCTGATTACCTGGTGAAGACCTACTCTCAAATCCTCAAGAAAAGGTACTCTGTTCGCTCAGTTTCTCACAGTATTAGTCACTTCTGGATAAAAAATAAATAAATAAATAAATAAATAAATAAATAAAAGTCTAGCTAAATAAGTCAAACATCATCATCTTCACTGGTCCTTTTCAGTTTATAAAACTCTTGGAAATTTAAAATGCACCGAAAGCCTCCTGCTTTATCTGTGCCAAGCTGGCATTTTTTAAATAAATTTATTTATTTTTATTATTGGATATGATGATAGACCACTTCAGCTCAGCAAACAAATATGAATAGTTACCTGTCTTGTTTTGTATTTGCCTTTTTAAAACACTGTTAAACCTTTATGTTTATTATGAGTCAAAGCCTGAACACCAAACCTTCTATTATTTCTTCCCCTTCAGTTTTAATACCAAGAAGTGGGTGAATGAATTCAGGTAAATGGCAACATTTAATTTCAGAGACAAAATATATGACTTGTTATTTTTAAAATGTTAATATAGAATTATTTTTTTTTTAGATATGGAGGCTTTTCCCTCGGAGGTAACGCCACCCACAGTGTATCGAAGGTGCAAGACCTCCAAGACTCCGTCATGGCAATCAGGACTCGTTACCAAGTGGAACAGGTACAGGAAGGTTTTTAATTTTTAATTTTTATTTTTTTAATGCTTTATCAGTGGCTCCTGTGTGATTATGTTTATTTACTTACCTCTCATGCCTGAATGTTGTTTTGCTCATCACAGAACAGCTCACTGGATCTCCTGTTGAAAAAGCTGCCTGAGTTCCTGGGAGAAATGCACAGTGAAAACAGTGTCAAGGTGAGAATCGTTTGATATTCATGTTTTTTTATTTTTACTTTTTTTTAAGAAAGAGCCTTTTGACACACATAAGTGATGTTAACTTGTTAACTGTATTTATTGGCTTTACCTTTTCCTACATATTGGACAAACAAGGTTAAATGTAATGATTTCTTCTGCGCTCAGGTGTGGTACAACAACAAAGGTTGGCACGCCATGGTGTCTTTTCTCAACGTGATGAATAACGGCCTGCTGAGAGCAAGCCTGCCGCCAGGACCAGAGAGGAGGAGGCACGGCATTGCCGTTTATAATCACCCCCTCAACCTCAGCAAGGAGCAACTCACAGAATTAGCCATGTAAGTTGGCTGCTTTTGTTTGAGTATTTTAAGCCTGATGGATCAGAAGAAGAATATGAGGAATTAGATATTAAAACGTTGGAATAACAAGTGGAATGGAGCAACTTTAAGTATTGTGAAAATGTTCAGAAGCAATCAAAAATCTATCCAGAAGTATTTCCCTGCTTCCTCTTTCAGGATGACCACATCAGTGGATGTAGTGGTGTCCATCTGTGTGATCTTTGCCATGTCCTTCGTACCGGCCAGCTTTGTCCTGTTTCTGATCGAGGAGCGAGTCAGCAAGGCCAAACATCTTCAGTTCGTCAGCGGGGTCAAACCGGTCCTTTACTGGCTCGTCAATTACACCTGGGACATGGTTAGTGTTTATTCTTCTCTGACAACACTCTCAGACTTAAAAGATGGAGTGTGCTTCCTGCTTTGTTTGTACAAATTTATTTTCAAATAGAAACCTGATTTTGTGGCGTTGCATAAATTAAGAATGTCCAAATGTCTTTGCAGGGAACAAAATACTTTGATTTCCAATCAATTATTTCCATTAGAGAATAAATGTAACTGGCTTAAATAACAATTTTAGCCCAAAAATGTGAAAGGTGAAAAGTTTGTTTTTGCTTGTGTTTGTCTGTCTGTTACCAAAGTACAAAGTATCTAATGAACCACTGGTGGTGAAACTTGAGGAGCGTATTTATTGGATGTGTATCTACAACGGGTAAACTTTTGAAATAAACCTAATTTAAGATGGCTGTTACAGCCAACTACATTAAAAAAAACACTAAAATAGCAATAACAGTCTATTTGATGTGGTAATAGTTGAGTCCGTCACTGCACATTCTCTGAGCATGAGAGTGTGCGTAATATATTCAACGTTTGATCAAAATGGCTGCATCTCCCTAATTTCTCCTTATCATATGGTCTGGCATGCAAGGCAGGAGGGCATATGCATTTCTTCAAGGAAGACTAATCCTTTATTATTTTTGTCATTTTCTCAGTTGAACTACACCGTCCCGGCCGTAATAGTGTTGTTGATCTTCATCGGTTTTCAGCAGCAGGCATACGTCTCTGAAACCAACCTGCCCGCTCTCGTCCTCCTCCTCTTACTTTACGGGTCTGTTGATGCAAACTCTAAAGATGTCTGCCCATATTCAAACTGCCTCACATTATTTGAATTTGTGTTTTTTTCTTTGTATTTTTTTTACCATATCTGCTGATAAATAATGAAATTATAAGCTAAAGACTTTGTTTTATTTTATTCACACTCAGAATTGTACTTTATACTAAACTAGTAGGAGCTAATTTAATTTTTGTCCCAGTTTACCATATCTAAGAAAACAAATGTTTATCGTTTTTAGGTGGTCCATCACTCCTCTGATGTACCCAGCATGCTTTGTATTTTCCATCCCAAGCACAGCTTATGTGTTTCTAACCTGCATCAACCTCTTCATCGGGATCAACGGAAGCATCGCCACCTTCGTGCTGGAAATGTTTTTAGATGAGGTACAAACTGCACAAACCAGTAAAGACAGGGAAATAAACCGGTGCTTCAAACTCGTCAGAGCAATGTGCAAAAATAAATCAAATGCTGAGTCAGCTGTTTTAGAAAAAGATTGTTTTTTTTTTTACAGAAGGAACATTGTGTGATGTCAACAGCCATTACTGAAGTACAGTAGTCCCTCGCTACTTCGCGGTTCGTTTATCGTGGACTCGCTCTATCGCGGTTTTTCAAAATAAGATTAGACACGACACACAATTGGCTGATTGGTGGATGAGCCGCACAACTGGCAT
>JARVLU010000803.1:7159343-7183329 GCA_031762415.1 Simpsonichthys santanae
ACCAAGCTGGACCGGCAGAAACAGGCAGCAGCTGTGGAAAAGTAGCTGTTTTATGGACGGCGGTTTTATGACGTAAATGCAACGTGAATACAGAGGATGGACGGAGGAAAACTGCTTCACCAGCATCCCAGTAGGAAATTAACTCTTTTTTTTTTTTCCCCCTTCATTATGGCTCCCAAATGTATGTTTTTTGATAATTATGTAGGGTACTGTGTTAGGTTAGGCTAAGTACTTTTGTAATACAGTACTGTACATTTATATGGTGCAGTTTGTACGTATGTTCCGACTTACGTCAAATTTGGTTTACGACGCCGCGCACAAACGGAACACCGTCGTAAGTCGAGGACTACCTGTACATTAATATCATGTACATGGTTTGTCCAAAACGGCTAAAACGTAATATCTGCTTCAAAATAAAACCATTTTATTATCAAACTGGCATTTAAAGCAGGTGATAATCACTCCTTCAGTGAATGTTTGATTTTTATCTCTCTTAATGTTTTTTTCTTTTATTCATCTATCATCAGGATGAGCCCACCACTGGGATGGACCCAAAAGCCAAAAGATTTTTGTGGAACTGTATCCTCAGCATCACAAAAGAAGGACGAGCAGTTGTACTCACCTCTCACAGGTAAGAAAGAAGAGCACCAAAATACCAAAACAAGGTTGTGTTCACTGTAAAAAATAAATAAATAAATAAGACTGATCCATCAGTTGAGCACATAAAACCACAAAAAAAAAAAAAAAAAAAAAAAAAAATAACACTGATATTTGCAGTTAAAGGGCTCTTTAAAGGGATGTAAATGCTAATGGTTGTATTTTCTGTGTTTGTGTGTGTGGTCAGCATGGAGGAGTGTGAGGCCCTCTGCACCAGGATGGCCATCATGGTCAACGGCAGGTTTCAGTGTCTTGGATCTGTGCAACATCTGAAGAACAGGTAACCACACACAGTCAGCTGGTTTCACATTCAAAAATATATATACAGTATACTGTATATATGTGAGCGCACATGATGCTGAAACTAAAAGAGACTAGAATGTCTCATCATATACGGTGAAGCTGACTGGCACAATAATTCACACCTATTATATTAATTACATGTGTGTTGGCAATCTTTTTATTTGTGCGTGTTTGAGACTCGTGCTGTGTGAGCTTTTAATGTTTTTTGTGTTGTTACAAACAACAAGATTAAACCCTTAATTTTGTGTTTGCAATGTATGAGTAGTGAATCCTGAATTCTGTGTTCAGGTTTGGCGATGGATACACCATCATCCTCCGTTTAATGGACAACACATCTGTCCTGGACTCCTCTCCCGTCGACGCCTACATGAGGACGTCTTTCCCCAGCATCGAGCTGAAGGAGCGGCATCAGAGCATCCTGCAGTACCAGCTGCCCTCACATACCTGCTCCCTCGCTCACGTCTTTGAGGTGCTGGCCAACAACCACGAGGAGCTCGGCATCATAGACTTCTCCGTCTCACAGACCACTCTGGACCAGGTGAGGAAGACGATTTATCAGGGACATAAAGGATTTAAAGCTCTCACACAAACTTACTTGTGAACTTTTCAACAAAGGCTAAAACAACATTCAATTAAATATAGTTCTGCAGCCTGAACATCAAAAATCTCAAACTTCATTCTCTGAGTTCACTGCATTAAGCCAGTAAATCACTTGACTGTCACTGTTGGAGACTAGTTGGAGATTTAAGCTGAGAGAAAATTAAAAGACAATACATGTTTCCTTAATGTAGTAAAAAAAATAATAATAATAACAGATGGCAGTTCTTTAAAAAAAAAAAAAAAACGAGGAAAAAGGGAAAAAGGGAGAAAAAAGAAGGAAACAAAGAAAAAAGAGAAAATGTGAAAAAACAGGGAAAAAGAAAAAAGTGGGAAAAAAGAGGAAAATAAACAGATGGCAGTTCTTTTTTTAAGGAAAAAAATGATAAAAAAAGAAGGAAAAAAGGAGAAAAAAGAAGGAAACAAAGGAAAAAAAGGAGAAAAGGTGGGAAAAAAAGAAGGAAAAAGAAAAAAAAGAAAAAAGAGGAAAATAAACAGATGGCAGTTCTTTTTTTAAAGAAAAAAAAAGAGAAAAAAAGAAGGGAAAAGGGGAAAAAGAAAAAAGGAGAAAAAAGAAGGAAACAAAGAAAAAACGGAGGAAAAAAGTGGAAAAGAAATGGGAAAAAGAAAAAAGAGGAAAATAAACAGATGGCAGTTCTTTTTTTAAAGAAAAAAGAAGGGAAAAAAGGAGAAAAAGAAAAAAGAGGAAAATAAACAGATGGCAGTTCTTTTTTAAGGGAAAAAAACGAGAAAAAAGAAGGGAAAAAAGGGGAAAAGAAAAAAAGGAGAAAAAAAGAAGGAAACAAAGAAAAAAGGGAGAAAAAAAGTGGAAAAAAGAGGGAAAAATAAAAAAGGAAAAAAGAAAAAAGAAGAAAATAAACAGATGGCAGTTCGTTTTTTTTAAGAAAAAAAGAAGGGAAAAAGTGAAAAAGAAAAAAGAAGGAAACAAAGGAAAAAAGGAGAAAAAAGAAGGAAACAAAGAAATAAAGGGGAAAAAAGAGGGGGAAAAGAAAAAAAGAGGAAAAAAACAGATGGCAGTTCTAAAAAAATATGGCTCTATCTCTCTAGCATTACATAAACTAAACTGAGAAGAGTTTGAGACAGATTCCAGATAACAGCTTTTACTCTGCCACTAAATGAGGACAGTCTTTATCTGACTGGGTTTTTTTTTTTTGTTTTTGGTGAAAATGCACTAAATTGATCCAACACAACTGCGTCTGAAAAGCATCTCATTTTTGTCCTGGGTGTTCCCAAACAGTTTCAAGAGTGCTAGAGCTGTTTATGACGCCTACATAGAAGGTGCTGACAGAAAATATCCACGGTCAAATTCAGGTCTAAAAAAACGCACCATTGATAAATAGTATTTACAGAAGAAGTGGTTCGGATCTGCCTACCCTTTATGCCCAAGATGTACTCTAATAAATAATAAACAAACGTGGGTGTGGCTTCCCAGGTGGGTACAAAGCGATCTGAAGCAGGTGTGATGTTAGCAAAGGTGTGCAACAAAATAATGCGCAGTCTAGAAAACAGTTTTGCTAAACGTGTTCACAAAATAAACTGGGATTATCAAACATTGTTTAAACAGCAACGTGTTTAAAACATGGTCGCATGACTCGCACTCATTTATTTCAGAGAGACTTCAGCTGAATGTTTGACTATTTTTTCACAAACCTCGCATAATTTTGAGTCTCCAGCTTGTTTTGAACAGTCGCACTGAGATACCACCTTAATCTGTGTTCAGCCGTAGAGGAGACTGGATGTTATTATCCTGAGCGCTGATCACTGATAGTGTGCTGAGAAATGACTCCATCTTCACACTACTTTTCATTTTTGTAGGTATTTATCAGCTTTGCGAAGGAGCAGACGGATGACAACTGCCTCACAGATGTGGTCATCAGCAACGGTGCAGCCCAAGTCAACTTCGTTCCCCAGATTAACCCTCCCGTAATCCATCCACAAACACTGATCACACCTCAGCTGAAGAAATCGCAGCAGCTTCCTGCGAAATCGCCTGACGCCAAACCAAAAGCAGCTAAACAGAAAAAGACAAAGGTCAGCAAGGTCGAGTCTGATGGAAACACAAACAGCAGTGTGCCTATGAGCCAAATCCCTCAGACTGAGGAGAAGACCCAAGAGACGAGCAGCAGTAACAGTGGACTTCAGAGGAAATCCAGTACACGCCGAAGCTCCAAACACAAAAAGGAGAGCTCCAACAAAGATCCCTCTGCACTCTTCATAGTCGGCTCCACCTCTCAGGACAGCTCGCTGTGAAGCAGACTGGTGCTCCACAGGTGGACCAAAGACGCACAGAAGCTTTTGATTTCTCTGTTTATTTGAACTCTGCAGGGTTCGCAGCAACATGACACAACCAAGCTATTAAAGAATAGACTCAAGTTTACGGTAATAAGAAAAGAAGTAAATCCTTCTTCATAATGGCTGCTTGTGCCTTGTTCACCTCATCACACGTCTGTAGCTTTTTATACCTATGATGTGGGATCATAAAACTGATAACGTCAGAATAACTTCTTCAAATCATCTTGATCTACCACTTATTGGTAGTTGGGTCACGGAGGCAGCGGGTCCAGGAGAGAAACCCAGACATCCTTGTCCTCAGCGACATTTTCTAGCTCGTCCTGGGGGGTACCATGGTGTTCCCAGACCAGAGAAAAATACACAACCCCTCCAGCAACTTCTGGATCTTCTCTGGGGCCTCCTTCCAGCAAGAGGTGCCCGGAAAACCTCTAAAGGTAAGCGTCCATGAGGCATCTTGATCAGATGTCCAAACCACCTCAACTCACTCCTTTTGATGCAGAGGAGCAGCGGCTCTGCTCCGAGCTCCCCCCGGATGACAGAGCTCCTCACTCTATCTCTACGGCTGAGCCCAGCCCACTCTGCGAATAAAGCCCAATTTGGCCGCTTGTATCCGGGATCTCGTTCTTTCCATCATGATCAAAACCTCATGGCCATAGGTGAGGGTTGGACTGTAGACAGACCAGTGAATCAAGAGCTTTGCTTTTAGACTCAGCTCTTTCTTCACTACGACAGACCGAAGCAATGCTGTCATTACTGAGGACGAAGCCCCAATCCATTGATACAGCTCCTGCTCCATCCTACCGTCACTCGTGTACAAGACGCCCAAATACCGGTACTTCGAACACCTCCACCCGAGGCAAAGTCTCCCCCTGACCCAGAGGGGGCAATCCACCCATTTCTGGTTGACAACCATGATCTCAGACTTAGAGGAACTGCCAGCCACTTTTCACACTCAGCTGCAAACTGCCCCAGTGCACGCTGAAGGTCTCATCCACACAAAGCAGTGATGAGACCCTGAGGTTCCCAAACCAGACACCCTCCTCTCCCTGACTTCATCTCGAGATCCTGTCCCTGAACACCACCAACCGGATCGGAGACAAGGGACAGCCCTGACAGAGCCCAACCTGCGCTGGGAATGAGCTCCATGTTGCATCAAGAATGTGGACACAGCTCCTGCATTGGTTATACAGGGACTGGATAGCCCTTAAAAGCAACCCAGACACCCCATACTTCCATAGCACCTACTCTTGGTGGCATAGACTGGTTCTTCTTGCAAAACCAGTGGATTATTTATTATAAAATAATAATATGCAGAGCTCAGAGTACAGACAGTGAGTTATGTTTCTCAGGACTCTCATCACTTGACTATTTAAAGTTTTATTCCAGAGAGCACTTTATTAAGACAGAAGCTGCTGCTGCTCTGAAACAGCTGATTGCAATTGTTACATGCTTTTATAAGGGAAATTTTATTTAAATATCTTGAGCATTTTAAACGATGTTACAGGATAATTCACACGGTTTCTTACCTCTTTAAATCATCTTGCTTTTAAATCCAATATGTATTTATTTATTTGTCTTTTGATCGTGCTGTTATTTATCCATGTCTCTGTAGGTCACGTGTTTTTTTTTTAAATCAGACAAGGACTTCTTCTCATCCTGAAAAGCTTTAGACATAAAGGCGTGGCTCCGTGTTGATTTGACTATATTATTATATGCCAAAGTTTCCAAATCCAAACAAAGAAATAATAATGATCAACTGAAAATGGTCAAAAATATATGGGCTTTGAAGAAGGAAGGTTTTATGATAAAATGTATTTTGCTTCTATAAACCAAACAGGTCTGCTGAATGTCTAAATCAGGCTGCTGCTGAAACGCACTGTTACACATTTTAAAGATTGTTGCTGTATAACTGAAGTGATGTGTGCAACTTCCGTCTGTGAATGGACCTTTTAACGATTAAATCTGAGTTTGAATGTGCAGCTCAGAGCTGCTTTTCATTCTTTTGCTCCAGTTTTTTATTTCTTTGTTTTGCATAAGCTGCGATCTTCAGACAGATGTACTGAAATGATGCAAACAGGTTTCAGATGGGTAAAATAAAGCTGGATTTTTTATTTTTTTAGCTACATATACGTCCATGTAAGATCATATTTTGAAAAGCTGTATATGCTGTAAATGTTTTTTTTTCCTGAAAGGAAATAAAAATGTTTGATTTCTATACCTCATTCAAATCAAGAGACTCACGTTTCATTGAGGCTTTATTTTTTAAGTGCTTATTTCTCTTTCTCCACATCAAATATAAAAATATGTTATTTAATGTCTGTAATGTTGAACACATGATTACAAAAGGTTGCCACTAACAGTAACTTGATAAAAATTAGCATTTGAGCATTAATAATGATCAAAAAGTGGGTTAATTTTAGAAATAGTGGACCAAGCATGTTTTGGCGTTTAACAAGACATTTTTTACATAAACAGATTCCGACAAAACAGACGCATCAGATCAGATGATATTTCTCTGCTGCGAAATTTTTAAACACAATAGATAGATTTTAGGCAAACATTTAACAACTATTAAAATGAGTTAAAATAAAAAAATGGCTGAAAATATAATGTCTCACAAAGTAAAAATTGTATTAATCGAAAAATTAAACGAGGTTTTCTGATTAATAAATTATAAAAACTGACATTTCTATCATCAGTAGTAGTCGTAGTATGGTATGATTTTCCTGCCAAAGTAAGCCTCTGTCTAATAAATGATCTATGTACGTTGAAAAGTAGGTCGACGTTGTAAAGTGAAACAGAGTGAGTCTTCTCTTGCTTTCCCTATCTTTGACTGAAGCTGTTACACGGTACACAGCCCCACCCCCAAGCTAAAAGCTAACAGCACTTTTCGATGTTTTGACTTTTGTTTTCGTGCTTACTTTGTGTCTTTTTTTGTCATACTATCGGTGAGGACTCTCTGTTTTTTTTACTTAAGTAAAATGGTTGTTTTGACTGACAACACTGAAGAACGGGAGTATATGTGAGTGCGAATTTATGTTGAATTTGAGCTAGGTACATTAGCGTTAGCCCGAACAGTCTGAAGCTCATTTGATGTGTTTTGAGTCTTTTTGTCGTATTTATTTCGGATAAAACACTCCTAGGCTGAGTGATTGTTTACTAAATTTTACAAGTTTTCACCAGTGTTTTTTTTTTTTTGTAACTCAGATCTTGATGTTTTAGGAGCCAGCTGAACTGTCCTTAGCCTTCTGACAGTTCACTAATGTTAATTCTTTTATTAGTTGCCACGTAAACTTAATTCATTACGAATTCATAATATGTTTTCCCTGCCTGCTATTGGCTTAAAACAAAAACATATCACGGAAGAGAAAACAGACATCTGTAAGTTATTAAGAGTTTCTGCTTTATAAATCTGCATCAAATTAATTAAAGCCACATTCTGTTTTAAAGGTCCGGATGAAACCTAAACAAACCCAGGTAGAATTACGTGTCCTGATGCTCGTAGTATTCAGGTTCCAGACTAAGAAAAGCACCAGCTCTGGTTAAAGTTAGCAGCTGACAGAAACACAAACACATTGACCTACATTTGAGTCTCCACCCTGATCCACTTAAACAACAGAGAAGTGTTGGGGTTCAATACTAGGAGAAATAATTTTAAAATTTTTAACACTTTGAACAAGTGGTCCAAGCTTACGTTACGTCTCCCTATTTGTTTTTTATTTTAAAGTTTTGTTGATGACCTTCAATAAGGCACTGAATGGGTGGGTTCTTATGGATGACCTCCTGCAGGCTTGTGTGCTGTCTAGATCCCTTGGCTCTCATGATTATTTACCTTTACCTGTCCACAGGTGCACTTTAAGCTTCTAACGTGGGACAAACTGTTCCTACTGACTATTCAAGACAGGCTCCAATCATTTATGATTTTACATCTCATATAAAAACACAATAATTGATATTTTCCCATCATTTTATAGTATACTTTGTGTCAGCATTTATACCCAAATAAGTTTTAAATGAATGAACCAGTCTGAGATGAGCGGCTGCTATGTTCTCCGCCATATGTGTGATTAAAACTCACAGATGTTCTTCTCTGTTTCTCCAGCCTGATAGAGGAACGTAATTGCATCTCGCTGCCATGTTCTCCTGCCAAGCGAGTGTCTCCTGCCAAGAAGAAGCAGTTCTACATAAATCAAGCCATCCGTAACTCTGAACTCATCCCACGTGCAAAAGGCAAGAAGAGCCTTCGTCGACAGGAAAACAGTAAGTTCTCATTTCGCAGATCAGATTATGAAATTCACCATTAGCTGAATGGGGCAGGAAGTAAAAGAGACTAAAATAGGACTGTGTGAAAGTAAAAATAAGCCCCTTATACAGGTTTTGTTTCCTTTGGCTGCTCCCCTCTGCTGTGGTCACCACAAAACCATCAAGTGTGGACTTCTTCATATTTATATCAGTCAGCAGTTCTTACAGTGAACAGAACAACAAAACACCTGCATCGGAACAAAACATATCCTTGCTCAACTATATTTCCATAAGCAACTTCAGTTCATGTCATGATGAAATAAGCTTTCAAGTTCAAGTTTCTTTGTTGTCATTTGCATACATGGTACATGAGGTGGAATTAAATTGTGTACACAAGGTCCCAGTTACGCCTCAAAATACAAAAATATAAAGTATGAAAAGAAACAGCCACACCTCAGTCTGTGATGGTCGTCAGCTAAAGTTCTGTCTGGCCCGTCAGTCCGTCTCGTCTCAGTCTGGTTCCACCTCATTTTTCTTTTCAGTCACATATTTTGTCACACACTCACGTTTAACCAAAATGTTTTCTTGTTAAAGAAAAAAAAAAAAAACTGGCGTTTGCTGGGGGACCAGCAGCTGTTTTGATTTATTCCCTACCCATCATTTAACTGTGATATACTGTATTCTGATATGCATATCTTTACTCGTGTAGTTGTCTCAAGGTGAGCCCGCTCTGTTCACGCCACAGGCGGTTAAGGCAACGTCTGTCGTAAACTTTCCTCTATTTCTTTTCCTGCCGACAGTTGGCAAAGTCCGTTGTTTTCGCCACAGTTGGTAAGGCAAAAAAGGCAAGTTCAATGAAACGCAGCTGGACTGCGTCCCAGACTTGGGCATTCGGGGACTGACAACTTCCTGGTTTTACTCTAAACCTCTGTTGTTTTCACACCAGTCAAGGCAGTTCTGCCCAGGAATTCAATCCTGTCAGACCAAAGGCCCCAGTATGGATTTTACAAACCCAACGAGCACCTTCTGAGCCCCTTCAGCTCCACTGTGAACCAAACCCCTTAATTATTAACACCAATTATTTGTTTGGATGAAGTCTCGCCTGGTCAGTTCGGAATCAAAGTCCGTTGGGTCCCAGCGGTGACGATCACGGGCTCCTGCAGCCAGCCCCTCGTCTCTCTGCAAACCTACAGTTGTAGGCTGATCAAACGTCTGGTTTGGAGTCTGGACGGTCACTCGAGGGACCCAGTTTGTGACGCCAAATGGTTGTGGATAAAATATTCCCAAAATGATCAAGTGTGGACTTCATCGTATTTATTTCAAAGCTTTGGAGAACCGTCAGCACAATCACTGAAGAATCAGAGAAAGGTTCATGTAAACATTTAACATCATTCACAATAACAGTAAAGGAGCAGAAAAGGGTTAATATAAGATATAGTGCATGTCCTCATGTCTCCTCGACGGTCTCTTTAACATATTGCTTTGTTCACGTCACCTCTTGCTGTGTGTTTTATTTTATTTTATTTTTTTGTTAGCACGCTATCTTGATAATCTCCTTGAGAAGGACGAGTGCTCCAAAGATGATCTGGAGATTTGCAGTAACCCCGCCATCCCATCCATCTTCACTGAAGCCCACACCAATGGAAACTACAGAGAGGTATGCTGGTGAAGATAGGTACTCATCTGACAGAGCTATCTGGGAGCTGTGGTCCAGTTTGGCATCCCTGCAACATTACAAGTCAAACTAAACTTTGTTGTAGCCGTGGAACGACTTCATGAATTGCTCTGGTGAGGAGCAGGAGAGGCTGCTGTCTCTGCTGGAGCAGGAGGAGGCCCGGAGGAAAACCACCAACCAGATCCTCAAAGACCAAAGGAATGGTGAGCCTCGCTGGTTGTTTGTTTGTTTGTGTTGTTGTGCACACAGCTGTCTGGTTGACGGGCGCTCGTCTCTTCACAGTATATCCTGCCTTTGCTGCTCAGGGCTGCTTCCTAAGAATCGACCGCCGGCTTCGAGCGACTCTGAAGCGTAAACAAATACCTATGGTAGGTGTCGTTTCTTCGTTTCGCCCACGGAGCTTAGAAAGTTAATGCTAATTACCCATTAGCTTCTGGAGGTTTAAATGTGATCATAAAGATTTAATCTATTATTATTATTGTTCGCGTTCAAATGTGTAAAACTTGTGGCTTGGAATGTGGGAGACTTTTGTTCTTTCGTTGTTGAACAATTTTTATTTATGTTTTATTAATCTGTCTGTGGAACCCTTTGCTAGCTAACACCTAAAACATTCTGAATATTTTGTTTTAATTCTTTTTTTATAAGTAAAATGTTTTTTTTGAATCGTCTTTAATGCAGACACAGCCAGTTTGGTTTTGTTGTGCGTTTTTATTAAACTTTCTCAAAGTTTGTGAATTTCCTCCCTTTTGTTAGAAAACTAATTTGCATGACTGTTAACGATTGATAAATTAAAATTAAACCCTTTTATCCCTTTATTTGAACCTGCCTCTTAAAAACAGTGACCGATATGAATGAACCGACTTAGACGTTTTAAATACGTTTTTAACGTGTCGGTCAGCTGAGTATTAGTAATGTGCGCTTTTCTTTTTCTTTTGTCACATTAGTTTCAGATCAAATTTTCTCCCAATCATAAATCCAGATTCTTATATGTCGGACTGCTTCGGACGTTTTGTGTCAAAACACTTTGAACAGAAGATTCGGCTTCAGATTGTCGAGTCGTGGCAGGATGTGCGTCAGCTCCAGCCTCCTGTTATCTGAACAGCTCATAACGTTCTCAGCGGTGGAGGATCGTGTGAAAAGAGGAAGAAATCTGAACTATTGCAAATCCCCTGCTGAAGCGCTGTACTTTCTTTGAGCACAAACCGAGATTGTCTAGATTAAAAACCTCTAACTTCGCTCCTCTTCTTTTCTCAGGGAACGCTGGAAGTTCTTGAAGAAAACCTCCTCAGCTTCTTCAACGCTGAGCCCCAGTCTGTTTACACCACCGTCCTCAGCAGCAGGTAGAAACGCTCTTTCTGTTGTCTGAATATTCGCAGGTCATCACTGGGATTGGTTTCTTTTACTAAAAGCTGCTAAGGTAAGTCTTTTGTGAGCGTGTAGGTTCAGAAATCTGCACCGTCATTTCTCATCTTCTTTTCTTTTATCATCAGTCAACGTTCATTCAAAGCCCATTAGCGTGTGGTATTTTTAAAAGACTCAAATTTGTATTTTTGTTTGGTTGTCAAACTGTTTTTGTTTTTTGTTTTTTTTTTGGTCTGGCTCAAGAAAACAAATTTAACAGAATCAATGCAAAAAAAAAGAAAAAACTTAGTTTAATGTTTGATCATTAAATGCATTACATCATCACAGTACAGTTGCGTAACAGAAACTTCCAAATCAAAGCAAACTTAGAATCAGAATTCAGAACCAGCTTTGTTGTCATTGTACAGAAGCGCAATGAAATTACATTTTAGTACAGCCGTCCAAAGCGAACAAGCATGGGTAGACGGGAGTGTCTGAGGCTGCAGCCTCGTGGGAAGCGCTGCCCTTTTCATTTAGATAAGAAAAAGGGAAAACATGAAGAAAGAGGAGGTAAAAAATAAAATAAAATCATACCTCACATTGTGTCCTTGATGGGACACAGTGTGAGGTTGCAAGAAAACCTCAGCACAAGAAAAAAACATACTAGTGACATAAACATTAAAAATTGGCATTAATTAACACATACAAATCACCAAAACCTTGTTTATATTCAGTGTAATATAAAATCTGCAAATATTCATGACAAACTACACACACACAAAACTTTTCACTGGAGTTTACCCTGCTTCTTGTAGATGGGTTCCCTCCATAAAACATCTGCTTTCTGTGAGTAATATGACTAAAGAAGCATTTTGGAGAGGGGGGGGGCGATGGGTATTTTAGAGTAACAGGGTGGACAGTTGACTCAGGGACTCAATTTAGTTTAAATTCAAGCATAAAAAATATTTTGATATCATAAAAAGTCATTGGATGAGAACTTTTATAAATAGTTCTATTAAAAAAATATATTTTTATTTTTATTACTTAGAATTGTAACTTAATTTCAGGAAACATGAAAGGGGACATGGCAGTAAAGTTGCATTTAAAATAGATTTAATTACAGTATTTTAAATAAATTCATCTTGTGTACATATGGTTATGTTTTATGGTAGAGCTGAGTCAAACATATAAGATGAGATTAATAAAATAAATATTAACCCACCTTTAAACAAAATATACCACGTTATGGTATGGGGACTCAAAAGGCACAGAATAGTAGGAATAACCCTTTTAACAGAAAAAAAAAAATGTTTCATTATATCCTTAGGCATACAAAAATACGACCTTTAGTGTTAATATTGTTTAATTTGAAGAACTAAAGCAGCAGAAACAGCAAACAGGCTGATCATTTTTCAGCACCTTTGCAACAGGAGCTTTTAGAAGTGAAGCGACCGTCGGGTTGTGGAGCAGAACTCGCCTTAGCTGGGTCAACTTGAAGCTTCGACACATTAAATGTGTGACGGACATCTCCCTCGTATTTTCATTAAAACAGGAACTAAATCAGTTTAACGATCCTCCATTAAAATATTAGACTTTAGTGATAACGCACCTCTCCATTTTCCAAACATACACTCTGCTTTGAGAAAAATAACAAATATAGTCATAGACAGACGAGCTGTTAGTTGTTTTGTGCGTCCCTTAAAATAAATTCAGGTTTTCCCACAGTATGAGAACTACTGGTTTAAACCCAGTAGTTTGTCGTCAACATTGTTGTAAATACAGCAACAGCTCTGGACAGTGTTTGTGTTCTTAAACACAAAAGATTCTTACACTGAACTTTCTTCTACGAGTCTTGACGATGAACTTTTCTGGCTCCAAACAACGCTTCGATCCCACCACTCAGACCTCACTGCAGCTTTTTAGACTGAGTCAACGCCGTTCTGAGTCCCGATCGCTTGGCAAATAATGACGGCTGAGTGCCCGCACTGATGAGAGCGTTCTTTACCCACCTGGAAAAGCAGTTTCCATTCAATTAGATCAAGCGTTCACAGAGAAGTTGACTCGTCCCAGCAGCAGCAGCACACAAACAAAAGCTGGATGTGAGGAACTGGCAGGTAATTGGCCTTAAATAGACAAATTGTATTGATCCATGCAGGGAAAGTGGGAGACAACAAAAGCTGCATTAATGCTTGAATTGATTATAAAAGATAAGATGACGCTGAGGAGTCATGTCTGTCATTTCTGTGTTTGTGAAACAGCTTTGAGAGGCTGCTGCTTCACGCCATCTGCCAGTATATGGACCTCGTCTCTGCAAGTGAGTGGAAATCCTACAAACCAAGCTCGCATTTCACAAACGACCACACGGGGTTTTAGTTTTCCCGCATTAATGTGTCGCTTTGGACCTCCAGGCATCAACTACAACGGGTCACGTCAGACTGAAGTGGTGAACAAACAGGAGGAGTTTCTGCCTCCTGACCTCCTGCTGTCTGCCTACCTGGAGCAGGTGCTGTAGTTGACGAGAAGCACCGCCTGAACCGCCCGTCGAGTACAAACTCTGCCGTCTCTGCGTCCTTTTCCTGGCTTTCCAATAACGTTCCATTATTTTACCTGCAACTAGTACAGACTTGTTCATGTGTTGCCAAGAGCACAACCTGAAAACACACCCTTTAAAAAGCTCCTAACGTCTGGGCAGAAAACATTACAGGAAGTAAAATGACCCGTTTACCACCAGGTGCTGAGTTGGATCAAAAGCTAATTAAAAGCTGGAGTTTCAAAGCTAAAGAGCCTCTGCAGTACGTTGCTTTAAACACGTTAGTTTAGCTCCAGTGTGTCCAGTTTGAGCCTCCCTTTGCTGTGGTCTGACCGTCTAAAGACGACCACGGTGCGGGGGGAGTTCGTTGATGAACTCATTTTCTACTGCCGCTCCACTTTTACAAACGCTGGCTGGTATTTATGAACATTACCAACAAGATTTGTTCTTGATTTTTGTAGAACATCATGGATGACGACAGTTTATAACTTTGAAAAAAGGGCAACCATTAAAAAAAAAAGGTTGATAAAATGATTGTGAACGCAGCTCTTTCAAACTGAGATGCCCCACAGGCTGAGGTTTTTAAAACATCCCAGTCAGACAAATGGAAATGGTTTGGTCCAAAAACCACAGACAAAAGTTTGTGTTTTTTCCTCTGGACCAACAAGGATGAAGCTGTAAGACCAGATTTTCTTTCTATGAATCCGGTTCTAAGGAAAAGAACTGGTTCTGAGCTCAGACCTTCTCCCGACCCACCACTAGACCCATTTTGATTGACACTGCAGTGTTTTATGGGTATTTTCATGGAGCTTTGTGGCTCGTGCTTAAATAATAGATTAACCATAAACCCCCTAAAGTAGAATGAGTTGTTTCCTCGTAAATAAAAAATATTTCATAAAGAACGCGTTGTATCTCCTAAAAAATACAAAAATATAACCCGAGTCTAAACGTTTATGTACAAGGAAGGCAGAAAGTATCGACGGCTTCACTTTTCCCACATTTTCTCGTTACAGCCTTATTCCAAATGGGGAATAAACTCGTGGTTTCCTAAAAGTCTGCACACGAAACCCCAGAATGTGGGAAAAGTTGAGCGTCGTGCCGTCTAAGTAGGATCAAAAGCTGCGCCACACTTTGTGATTCTTTAATTGAACTTGTGAAACGTGTCCTGGTAATTTAAACCGCTGCCAAACTTCACCACTGGTTGACTTAACCCTTTGTTAACTAAACCACAGAAATGACAGAGACCGTGACGTTGCTCTGCTGACGTGAGCGGAGCAAACAGCTGAAAACCATCACCGCCTGCCTGCAGGGTTTGTGTTCGTGACGCATGAAGCATGAATATTAGTGACCTTCCTGTAAGAACAGATACTCAGCATAGATAAGGACATAAACATCTTTTGTTGTAGCGTGGGAAGCAAAGTTCTTTTTTATAGTTGTGCATTAATTAGCAGTAGGTGTCAGGTCAACTCAAAGGTTAATAAAGCTGTAATCATCTCTGCTCATTTAGAAAGAGAGGATTTTCCTGTCGTTCTCTCACAGTTTACTCAAATATAATTTTTACATCAGCTTCTTTACATGTCCTGGTAACGTATGAACGTATACTGTATTGTATGTACAGTAGGTTTGGTGCACAGACATGTTTGTAACCTTATTTTTAATGGTTGAAAACGGGTTTTTATTTATTTTAATCATAAAACTTACATCCGGGGGTGAAACAAGTCTGCCTTATAAAATACACTTTCTATAATTTGTCTGTACGTCACTTTTTACATTTGTAGATAAATTTGAAAAGGAGGTTTACAGATTCTTAAAAACATATAAATATATATACAGTATTGGGGATGCACGATATTGGATTTTTGGCCAATATCCTATATACTAATATATTAACACTTATTTGGCTGATAACCGATACCAATACCAATATTTTCTTCCTAGACCTACATACAGAGGCTACATAGATTTCTCTGCTGTGGAATTAAAATACATTTTTCTGCATGGTATTTGTCAATTTGGCCTGCTACCAAATGCAGATGTCAAAAAGGGGCTGAAAATGATTAAACACTTCAACTTGAATTATGTTTAATGTCAAATTTATTCATATTTACTCTCGAACACAATGACAACACTCGAACAGTGCAAATTTGGAAATTTTCACTAATTTAAACTCGACCTGTTCACAAGTGAAAAGTGCATAAGTAGTAGTGCATTAATAGATATACTTGACAGTTTCTTGAATTAAAGTTAACTTAAAAGAGAAGCCTTTTATATCGGTCAGTTATTTTAATGGAATGGTCGATGTCCGATATTTAAATTTATCGCTAATATTGGCCGATACCAATACCATGCTGATAATATCGTGCATCTCTTTTATACTGTATACAGTATATTCGTGTGTGTGTGTACTGTCGTGAGCAATGTAATAAAACTTGACCCGTTTTTTTTTTCTTTCCTTTTTTTTTTTTGTCAACCAAAGTTTGTCCATCTGTTTTTAAGGATATTGAACTTCTCAGGTTCTGAGCTTCTCTCTCTGAATGTGACTAAGTGTCTTCACCTGTTGTCTTTTTTTTGTGTGTGTGTGACATGAACTTGTCCGTCTGATTGTTTTCGCCTCAGCTACCTGGAGTACTACCAACTTTTTAAAAACAAGCAGTCATGTTGTACATTTTTAACTGACTTGTGCCAAATTGTGGGCCTTTTAAGCCCGGTGGTCTGAGAGCTTTACACACGCTACTTAATCATCTTTGTGTATTTTCTGTATGAGGTGCATATTTATAATCTTTACTGCAATTAAAGGATTTAAGTTGCACCTTTTTCATTTTTCTGTCTAAAAATCCTATAAATTCTTGCAGCGCTGACTTGTACTTCATATATGTATATAACATTCTTATCAACATTTAAGTAAAAGGAAAAGTTACGCACTTATTTAGTTAAAATTTAAAAAAAAGAAGCAGAAAACATCTTGTCTCAGTCTCGGTGATGCTTGATTTTAATATAGTTGAGCATCTTTTTTCATCTCATTTATAAACGTCACGTTCATTCCTTCAACAAATGAACAAATATGAGCAATTTGCCCAAGAATCAACTTTACTGCAAGAGAAATTAAAATCTGATCAGGTTCATCTGGAGAAAAGAAAAAAATCCCTTCAAAGATTATTTTAATCTAATTTATACAGCACAGTGTGAAAGGTTTAAGTAATCCCTTGTTTCTATTTTGTGTTTTAATAAAACCACACTTTTGTAGTTTTTAAAGTGATCTTGATTATTAGTTCTCCAAGCTTTCAGGTCTTTCAAAGTACTTATTTGAAATGTAGTTGCTTTTTTTAACTTCCTCTTCCCACGTTTTTGTCCAAACGTGACCTTCAGAAGATATTTTAGTCTTAAGACTGATTTTTAGATCATTCAGTAATTAAAAAAAATGCTCCTTAACTCCAAGAATAACATGTCATCACAAATGACAACTTAAAGTGATTAAGTAGGATTTGATGCACTTTGGTCATAGCAGCTTGCCACAAAGACTTTTTTTTTTGGTTGAACCAGTGAAAATTTTCAGATAACCCAGTTTGACACAAAATATATTGGGTATAGTTCTTTTCAGGTTTGACATGTCTTCTTTTGTCCTCGGCTTGTGCATTTTTTAAATTCTTAAATCCAAAACGGGGATAGGCAGAAAAAGCAGCCAGGTCAACTTTTTTCAACTTTAAAAAAAAATCATCAAAAACATCTGGGTCCTTATTAGAAAAAATATGAAGAAATTAGGAGTGGTTTACAACTTTTCCACAAGCGTAAATTAGTTGTATTTCATTAAAAATTAGGTTTAAAGTGAATATTTCTGTAATAGTTGGTGTTCTGATATCGTCCGCTAGGTGGCGCCAAAGTACAAAGAATAACTTGATCAGAAAGTTTTTTTTTTTTTTTTTAAAGTGACCAAACAGCTTTATATTGTATTTCACATAGGAAAAACTTAATAAACTGCAAGTAACCATGGGGGTTATGATGTGAGTCCACATGTTGAGTTTGAAGTTAGCCTCATTGTTGGCCTTTAAATAAGGAGTTATGAAAATCATCAGTTTGATGAAGGCCTAGCAAAAAAAAAAAAAGGCTTGATAAAACCAAGTAGTACAAACACAAGCCTTCAGCAGACAAAATGTAATGTGGCAAACCTCAAAACTCTTATTTATAGCTGCGGTGTGGCATGAGCTGACATAACAGGATATGAGCAGCAGAATTTTATTTCCTTTTTTAAATCTATACCCTTTTTGTTTGATGCGTTAATAGTCACCACCCTGATCTGTGCTTTAAAACAGTTTGAAACATTTTTTAAACCGTGTCGGAGAAAATTTTGCTGCATTTAAATCCAGTTCAGCTGCAACATGCAAAGAAACCAGTCAGAATAATAAAAGGAAATCCAGATTTGCAAACAGTGACGAATAACATTTACACAGAAAAACAGATGTGTTTCTAATTAAATATACTTCTAAATTAATATAAACTATATTTCCATCCTTGTGCTCATAAATACTTCATATATTGCATAAATGTAAAAAAAAGAAGGTGTTGCTTTGGGTCTTTCAACTTATTTGGTTCGGAGAGACATTAAAAATAGCTGAGTCACTTTATGTGCAAAGTGTCTTTTTTTCAGTGCATGCACCACACCCTGGCAGAGGTCCACTCAGCATGAAAAGCATCCGTCATCTTTAATTATTTTGGTATCAAATGTGAAATTGCAGTTGTCATCGCCACGGCGGCTCGTTTTGCCTCAAATTTCATCTGTCACCGAGAGCAGAGCAGCGAACGTGTTCGCAACCTGGATCCCGTTTCATCGGCTGAGGCAGACGGGAGGATTGGTTTTCGGTTTTAAAATATCTCGAGCTCTTCGCATCGGTCAACAGCTGCAAACCAGCAGAGATGAGCCCCCTAACAGTTTGATTTGTTTCAGCGATCGGATCGTTTGTGAGAGGGGGAAATAATAATCATTAAAGACTGAACCTTTATTCAGGGGTTTAAATTAAAACTTGACGGAACGTTCATCACATTGTTCTCTTGCACGTTCACCTCTGTCAAATATAAACAAATAATGCACGTAACGGTGATGATAAAATGTATTTCAGTCATTCAGAGCTGCAGTTTTGAAAGTTAAAAGCAAAAGGAGTTTGCGTGAGGAGCGCTCGCCTCCCTCATGTTCACAGGATGAGTGTTGTGAAGCTCTGCCAGTTGTAGAAGATGAAGATCAATCCAAATCAGTCATATGGAGGAGGTGGTTCTATTAAACAAGCTGAAAATATTTTACGAAGTTTCGTATCATGTCTGGTATTAACATGTTAAAGGTACTCGTTGCAAACTATCAAACAGTTCAAGTATCTCTGGGTTTTGTTCAAGAATGAGGAAAGAACGGAGCGTGAGATTGACGGATTGGTGCAGCGTCTGCAGTATTGCGGACTCTGTTCCGGTCCGTTGTGGTGAAGAGAGAGCTGAGCTGTAAGGCGAAGCTCTCTGTTTACCGGTCGGTCTACATTCCTCCCCTCTTATGGTCACGAACTCTGGGCAGTGACCAAAAGAACGAGATGGTGGAATACACGCGGTTGAAATGAGTTTCCTCCGCAGGGTAGCTGGACTCCTCCCTTAGAGATAGGATGAGATGTTCAGTCATCCGGGAGAGACTCGGAGTAGAACTGCTGCTCCTCCACATCGAGAGGAGCCAGTTGAGGTGGTTCAGGCATGTCCGACTGGGAGAAGACCCAGGGACACGGTGGAGAGGCTGTCTCTCTTTTGGCCTGGGGACACCTTGGAGTCCTCCCAGAGGAGCTGGAAGAGGAGGCTGTGGAGAGAGATGTCTGGGCCTCCCTGATCAGGCTGCTGCCCCCACGACCAGAACAAGTAGAAGCTAATGGATGGATGAAACCGTGCAGTCTGACAGAGTTCACTCCAGCAGGTATCTTGATACAGTGATTTTTTTTTTTTTTTTTAAACGCGGTGTCATACTCACTGTAAAAATAAAAACTTGTCCAAGTCCATTGGAAGCCTATCTGCTCACTTTACTCAACAAATCTTAGCTTAAATGTGTCAAACCTCTCAGACTGCTCCATCCAAGTATCTCTTCCATGGACGTTGTTGTCCATCTTTGCCCTGTTTTCAGTCCCTTCAGCTGTTCTTGAAGGTAAACAAACAAATACACTTGGTAGCTGGCATCCTTACGGTTATTTAAAGGACACATTGATATGAAACAGATGTGCTGATTTTGTCTACCACTTAATGATTTTCCATTTTTGTCCAGCCTTCATTACGTTGCAAAGAGCACCTTTAATACGTTTCTCTTTTTTTTTTTTCTTTCGGCTGCTCCCTTCTTCAGGGGTTGCCATGGCGAGCTAACTGCACAAATACTTTGCAATTGTTTTTATGCCGTATGCACCATCGAGCTACCACAGCCCCCTACATGGAGCAGGGAGCTGGCAGCTGGGGCGCCCAGAGGGGCAGATGGTGGGGGCTTGCTCAGGGGCCCAGGGTGGGGCAAATGAGGGAGGCAGTGTGAGTGTTTCACCTTTTCCACCCACATTTTGATGTCGGTCCGGGGAGTTGAACCGTCAACCTTCTAGCCTCTGCACCCCCCACTCCTGGTTCATGCCTGGAAACATTAGTTGAAAACTAAATTTAATGAGTTAAACACCTTAATATTGATTGTACAGTTATTGTTATACGGTTATGATTTTGCCTGTAAACACTTTTTTCTTTCTTCAAAAGCAACAGACGATCTTTGATTTACAACTAAGTCAAGTGTTTTATTGTAATAAGATGAAATAGACGATCTTTGATTTACAACTAATTCAAGTGTTTTAATGTAATAAGATGAAATAGACGCTCTTTGATTTACAACTAAGCATAGACATCATACTGTATATAAGAGATCATATATGATGTCTCTCTACAGCAGCTGCTTTCAGTGGAGCTTTGCAGGTTCCTCGTTAAACGTGGCTCCTCTGGCTTTTCCATCTCTGTCCACATTAACATGTTTGGAGGAGAGCTTCGACGATTTAAATTGACCTCGTGTTCTTTTATTAATCACGTTCTTGTGATCTGAAAGGAAGAGGTTTATGAAAAGTTCCTTCAAAAGTAGGCACTGCAACGTCGCAAAGAATTAAAAAAAAAAGTTTAGGGTTTAGTTTTGAAACATGTGCATGTGTGTTACGCTTATTCTGCCATGTTTGTTTTTCTGCACAGACTACGTGACTCATGCTTCCATTCGGTTTTTGGCAGTTTGAGCCAAGTGCTTTGTTTACATTGAGTGCGTACCCACATTTCAGAATTGCATGTCTGGAAAACTGCTGGAGTAAACCATATGATAGAACTCAGAATAACCTTTCATTTTAAAAGGCTTCAGTGAGACCCTCTAACAGAACTACTAAGATTTATTACAGTTTGAGGGACCGTCGCTGAATAAAAAGTAAATGTAGACGTTAAAGCAAAAAGGAGATTCAAGAAAGTCGTACAAAAGCTCCTGTTGTCTGAAGCAAATAAAAAAAAAAAAGCCTCCTCCAGGTCTTTTTATTTTTATATGGGAACTGAAAGAAAGTGTCAGCTGCTCCAGTGCAGAAACACGGCACCATCTCAAGATAGAGTCCCTTGCCCTTATCACACCCGCACCCCGCCGTGCGCCAATCACCTTAGGAAAGAAATGCCTCTCTAATCTCTTCGGTTCAATCTGGCATATGGCGTCCCTCCTCTGACCGGCACTGCCCTCTGCACCAGAGTTCCCAGTAGAGAACGATACTGCTGTCGCAAGCAGGGGGGTGGGGGGGGGGGGCGTTTCAGTTGTGATTGGCCGTGTGTGGATTAGAAACGTTTCAAGTTCGACTCCTTAAAGCGTTGCAGAATGTGTTTAAAGGCGCTTGCATCTGAAGAACCAGTCGAAGTGTCGTGTTAAAACAGTTGCAGACATTGACCCCAGACCTTGCGTCTGCACAAGTGCACGATCGGTGATAAGGAAAGGGTTAAACTTTCCGGAGCGTCTGAGGCAAAATGGGTGTTCAGTTCGGTTTTGATCATCTCGTTAAGATGGTGGAGTCGGTGTTGAGCGTTCGTCATCGGCTGTTGGAGGGAAATCATCTAAAGGTGAAAAGGTCGAAAGGTAAAGCGGTGTCACCTCGCTAGTGTCTCTGAGCAGGACACCCTATCCCCCATTTTTCCTCGAGCGCTTTCAATAGCCGCCCACTGCTCCACCTGACGCAAGCGCCAATTTTGCCATTATATGGGAACACACAATGGTGACATCACATAACGCATTATTATTATCAGAAGCATTAAATTTATAACGACATGCTCTTTGACTGGTTTAGATTTGCAGCTGGGATTCCTATTCGTCTGCCCCCCCAGCCTTTTTATATCTCGGTCTCCGAGATGAGTGAGGTGAACGAAGCTGCACTCGTCATCCCGGTGTTGTTGTTTGTGCGTCGATCACGTCCCCCACTCAGCGTAAATAAAACCCAAACTGGAGGCAGGTTGTCATCTTCGAGGCGAAATCCGCACCGTCTTCCTGCGACAACCGGCGCCCAGGAGTGTTTGGAGAACGTTGGGGAGCAGAAAGTGTACGATGCAAACAGCTCGTTGGGTTTTTGCCCTGGTGCATCACGGCTGAGCGAGCGATGGTCAGTAAACTGGTTACTCGCTGTAAATTAATGACAGGAAAACAAGCATCGACAAGAGCAACAGGTCTTTTTGTATTCTTATGATTAAACTACAGAATAATCCTTCGCTGGGTTGTCTCTCCATCAAATTATATATTTTAAGCTTATGGGTGTGGGCTGAGGCTTAGAATCGACACTGTAGCTGTCAAACATCACCATAAGAAACCAGTTGTAAACATCTTACTGGATCAAACTGAATGGGAGTCCTATCTTCACACCGCAAACTTTCCTGGCACCGAGCGAGTGGTTTGGCAGCCTCGCAGTTGTTCTTGTGCCAAAAGCGGCTCCTTTTCTTTTTTTCTTTTCAAGCCCGTGCATGAGTGTGAGGCTGAATCTTTGTTATTCAGCCAAAAAAAAAAAAAATGCAGGAAAGCCTCACATGGGACTTTATTTTTTTATTTTTTTTATTTTTTTGTCCTGCTTCATAGAAGGGGAATCCCATCCGGGTGGACTGTGACGCAGGTGGAAGGAAGGGTCTGAGGTTCGGGATGCCCTGCAGTTCCTGAACTAGAACTCCTGTGTTCAGTCAGCAGCTGATGCCAAGTTCAGCGATCTCCTCCAGCCTGCTTGGACACCAGCACACAGCTGCAGCACGCTGACACGCCGTCAAACATGAAGTCTTTGTGCCCTCACTAATCCAACTCATGTAAATAAATCTATTTTTCCTGCATAGGAAATAAAGATTTTATTAAGCAGAGTGCCTGCACATAAAACTTTAACGCACATCAAGAGTGCCAGTTTTTACTCATCATGCCTCCACAAACTCATTGAACTTCTATATGAACTCAACTCATTGAACCCTTGTATAAAAAAAATATGTCCGCTTATCTGTCACCTTTGTGTGGGTTGTTAAAGATCACAATGCAGTGACGCGACCACACAGCCATTATAGAAGCGGACAAGTTGATCCAGTTTTCATGCCTTTCAATGAAAACCCTCCTACTCCACCTCTCCCCATAACGAGATAAGCCGCCGTTGCGCCGTCACGTTCGAAGCGTTGCAGCAAACTGCAGGCTGCAACATGCAGCCCCGTCTCCAGAGTCGTCGTTTTTCATGTCGAAGTCGGATTTCACACAGTAATTTAACCTGAGATGTCGCACAGTAAATATGAGGTGAAGAGCGTTGAAAGTTGCTTGATTTTAGCAGTTTATTACAATGCCCAGTTGTGAAAGAGAAATTAAATAAAATTAATTGCATGCCCTACTAAACGGTATTGCACAGCTGGAATGAGTCGTTTACTTTCTGGATGGTTTCCAAATTAGAACAGAGTTTAACGTAATAATAGTCGTTCATGGTGGTGACTTCATTGACCTCCCTAAAAATGGGCTGTGCTTCCCCAGCAGAGCTGTCATCACGTGAGATTTACGGTTTGCTCCCATAATACTTCTGTCTCCATGTCAGGGCTGTAGGCGCAGTTGTAACATGGCAAGGTCGATATCCACGAGTGAGTTGGCGCACATGATGGGCAACAGTTCAGCTGAATCAGCAGAGACGTTTTCATTCGACTCCAGCTGAGGTCCTTCCATTTGAGCAGAAGAAGAGTTTTTGACCTCATTCAGTGCACGTACAAACTGGATTCCAAAAAAGTTGGGACACTGAACAAATTGTGAATAAAAACTGAATGCAATGATGTGGAGGTGCCAACATCTA
>JARVLU010000803.1:7297281-7310215 GCA_031762415.1 Simpsonichthys santanae
AAATATAAAATGCTGCATAAAAAAAGCAACGAACGGCGCGATGACGTCACTGGGGGGCGGAGCCGTAAGTACGGAGCACCGTAGGTCGATGGCGCCGTAGGTCGAGGACAACCTGTATAGTATATTTTCTGTCAGTTAAACAGGTTTATAGTTCTCATTTTGCTGTTTGCTTGAAGTCATGTAACTGGTGCCAAATGTTTTAATAGGAAAACAGAAGATGTAATCGTTAAAATGTTTTTCCTAAGAAGCCTCCAGCCTTTGCACGGCAGTAGTGAAAAGCCCTGTGGTTGAGAGTAAGTGGAAGAAGCCGTGTTCTCTGTGTTCTCTGATCTGTGGAGTCTAGTGTTTGCATTGACATGACATGTTAAGAATTATACCCCAGGGCAAGAGGAGAACCTAATTTCTTCTGCACTGGCTGAATAGATGATAGCTAACTGGCCCCCTCCCAAACGGATCCTTTAACAGACTTTGAAATCCATTCACTCCCTGTTCTTTTTTTTTTTTCTCTCCAGAAGGGCAGCAAAGCTGACAGCAATAAATCAAAGAAGATATTTGTAGGTGGAATCCCCCATAACTGCGGCGAGCCTGAACTCAGGGATTATTTCAATAGATTTGGAGTGGTGAGTATTACAAATGTCCAACACCGCCTATTGTGGTTGTCATTAACGTTTTTTAAAAGGGTCAGCACTAAAGTGGCTGTGCATGAAGGAGGACTCGGATGGGATCATCCAACTGAGATAGAACGTTAATAAAAAAAGGGACATTGTCCAGTACTGTATTCTAAACAGAGTCCATCTTCCCCTTTGTCCCATTCAAGGTCACAGAGGTGGTAATGATCTATGATGCGGAGAAGCAGAGGCCCCGAGGTAAAAGCTGATCTTATTTTATATTTTCATTTTCTTTTTTTTTAATACTTCTCGTTTCTCTTTTCCGTATCACTTTAAATCTTATGACAAACTATTCTGGCCCAAAGAGGAAAAGCTCATTTCATTTTACTTCAGTTTTAACACCAACTTAAAGCAACACGTCTGTGTGCTGTCATCGCTCACAATGCAACAAATGCAGTTAAAGCACTTTAGATTAAGCTCCATACCATGTCACCGCTGTGTAATTAATTACAAGATAATTAATTACAATTGTGCAGAATTTGATTACTGCAAATGTTTAAAGGTAATTTGGAGTTTCCAAAATTACACATTATAATCACATTTCATCATCTATCTTAAATGCTCATTTCACCTTGTTCCATATGGTTATTTATAAAAATAGGTAATGATTTCTAGAAACTAAAGGCTTTGTTTTGCTCTTTGTGTTATGACCTTGTTGACCATGCACCAGTAATTTTCTTTGAGTTGCCGCAGGCGTGTTTTTAGGAACTCAATCACTCTTTAAACAGAACAAGGAAACTGCTTGGACTAAATTTCCTTTTTATTTGAAGAAAAGAAAAACATGTTGGTTCTGGACTGTAACAGGCTACAACAGCACTTTTACGTTTTGCAATAGCTTTTAACAAATTCTTTCACTTTCATAAATGTTTTGACTTTGAGTACAAATGAACATTAAATCAGCATTTATTATTCCAAATTTGGATTCATGTATAAACTTGATTATACCTATAAGGGTGCTATTACATTAATCATGTAAAAAAATACCTGTTAAATTGTAAATCTAGCTCCTAACATTAACAGGTGCCCGGCATAGTGTGTTTAGAGGGCTTTGCCTAGCAAAGTTATTCTTTTTTAAATAACAAATGTTACATTTTTTACTGCAACTGAAGGAAGCAAATAGAAAAATTATGTCATAAGTTGAAAATTAATTAATATTGTTTGCAATCTGTTCTTCCTATTATTAACAAAGCTGAATATAAAAATGCTTGACCACTTTCATAAACTAAAAGTCTTTCAATTGTAAGTGAATTCACACAGTGTTTGATTTTGCATTTTTAACCATTTAAAGTAAAATAAAACAAATCCGCATTAAAATGTGTCTAGTAACATTAACTGCTCTAATATAGGCATAACTGCAAGATGAATTATGTTTAAAAGTGGGATTTATTTATTTTTCTTAAATATTTTTCTTAAAGTGTAACAAAATATTTTGTGCATATAAAAATAATGTTGTTAAAATGTGTTCTGGGTGTTGAAGGAAACTACTTTGTGATAAGGAAACGGCTTGTGAGGAAACAGGTGCTCCAAAAACTACGGTACTTCATCACATCGTGCAGCTGGCATATTGAGAACAGTTTGTGTATCTAAAGGAGGATTTGTTCTTCAAAGAAGCTGCTTTTGGCCCCAAATACAGAAGGTGAAAATAGACTTTTGTGTATAAGAACAATGCAGTTATTTTAAAGGCTTCCAGTGGTTCTGCAGTTTAACCCAGTTACTGACAGCAGAACTAATGGGCTTTTCATATTTGCCCAGTATAGTAATTAATATATTATGAGACTTTGACATGTGCCCACACTTTGAGCATGGATGGTCTCCCTGGGAATCAAACCGGTCCCACCGGCTGTGTCAGACTCTGCCCACCGAGTTACAGTCACAGCTGTTTCATCTGCATTTGTCCCACATAGCATCGACGCAGCGACCACCGACCCACAGCTTACATTACTTCTCCTCCTTCAAATTACCATTCAAGCTCTGTTGGGAAATCCCAGAATAGTTTGTCATTAGAATTGTGTACAGTGTACTGCACCAGTAACTTAAGATAATCTTTAACACTTTCTATTACTAAAACTATAACGTGTTCACGACTGGAATAAGTTTCCTTTAACTTGGTTTAGAAGTAACTTAACGTCTTAAATGGTATAGTATGTTTTCCTGTATGTAGAAAGTTAAGTATTTTTCTAAGTAAGCTCTTTTCTATTTTTCTTTCTTCTTCCGCCCTTCTCTTTGTGAATGGTTTGAATGTGATTAACAGTGTCTCTTTAAGATTTGTCTTTTCTCCTTTAGGTTATTGTGCATTGATAGGCAGCACAGAGGTACAGGCCAAATGCAAAAACACATTTTTACTCTGTCTAAATAGGGCATACTTAAAGTGCATCAAGGGTTTTACTGGGCTGAGGATCATCTGTAATCATTAGTAAGACTAAGCATTTACATCATTTTATCTTACAAAGTTAAAAAAAAAGGGTGGAAATCAGATACCTGATATTTAACTTGTAGTAAAGAATAAAGGGCAGAGGACTATTTTGCGTTTAGTAAACCATAATTCATATTATTACTATTTTTTCTTCGCAAAATATCAGCTGACAGTGAAAAACTGTTGCACAGTTTGTGAATCCTTGGTCCAGATCTTCAGATTACTCTTAGAAAAAATAAAATAAAAAATTACAAATTGGAAATTTGGACTCACCTCATTCGTTTAAAATAATTTATATACAAAATATTCACTGTTTGTAGATGTACAGTAATGTAGACGTATAAAACTTGACCAAAATGGTTACTTTTGTTTGTTTAATGATAATTTTAAGCAGTCCAGATTATCGATTGATTCTAAGTAACAAGTCCTTGCAATTTTAGTTTGAGCGTAACAAAAGTTATTCAGACTTGTTAATGGGGCCAGTTTGGTTTTAAATTTAGGTTGGGGACGGGTCATTGACAGATGTTATTAATAGCGGTGGAGCATAAGGCATGGGAACGTTTGGCATGGTACAAGAGGTCTCTGAAATCTTACTTGTCTCGTAGGACATCTAATTGGATTCAGGTTAGGTCCCCAAGTAGAGATGCGCTCTCAACCCAGTTCTGCCATAGCCCAAAGATAATCAGATTGAAAGTAGACCACTGCAGCTTGCAGCAGCTTGTTAACGCTCTGAAGAAAAGTTTTGGAAGTACTCTAGTTTACGGAGCAGTCATCGTGGCCAAAAACATTGACTTTAAACTGCGTTCCCTTTGATGCACTCTGTATATATCCCATGGAAATCTGTCAGCAAAATACGTCAATTATCCTTTTGGCAGAGCTTTCACAACCTGTATCTTTGTGTTACCTCTGTGAGCAATATTTAATTTGTCCATTTTAGGCTTATCCCGGCAGACTCAAAAGTAATATACTGAATTTGGGAAAGCTCGGAGAAAGCATTAAGCATTTCTACAGTTTGTGTTTCTCCATGTTTTTGTGATGCATTAACGATGGCTGCTGCGAGTGTGTGCGCTCCACAGCGTTGTATCAAGGCGTAGTTCAAGGTGGGGTTTGGATGAACGTGCATCAAGTAACAAACTGTAACGTTACTTCAGTTTATTCACCTAAATGTATCTGAAAGCTGACTTAACTGACATTTTAAGTGATATTTCACTACGTGTGTCATTCATCACGCTAAGCAATTCATAATTAACTTCACCACAACAAATTCTCTGCACAGTAAAGAGAAAGGTTTCCTTCAATCCTCCAGGCTTTAGACTTGGATTTGTGTTACTCTGCAAGTCTGCAACGTCATCCGAACCCCAGGAGCCTCTTGCTCAGTCTTGACGGAGCCTCAATCTGCTGAAGCCCAATACTGTTCTTCATCTTGTGTTGTCACAACCCCCTGCTACCTTGATTCACTCTTGGTCGTTGGCTAGGTTTTGGATTTATTACTTTCGAGGCCGAACAATCAGTGGACCAGGCTGTCAACATGCATTTTCACGACATCATGGGCAAAAAAGTGTGTAGTTGTAGTCTTATTTTACCCTTACGATCAAACAGAGGCTTGGGCGACGAAGTGACAAGTTTATTGTGATGTTTTCGTAATATAAAGTAATATTTTAATAACTTTCAATTAGTGAGCGCAGCAGTACAATTTTTTTCATATTAAACCTTTTGATAACCAGTGTCTTAGTTTTATATCTTATGATATAATTTCTATTTGCAGATTCAAGCTTCGCCCAAGGCTTTGTTTAAACTGACCTCTCCTTTAGAGTGTTGAAGTACACAGTTTACCAAAAAATATAAATTTTACATCGATAATGTGAAAAATTATAACAGAAAATACATGAAAATTAAATTTTAATTTTGAAGAATGTTAATAAACGTAGATCACCTAAAGGATTGGTCTAATATGTTCGTTCTGTTTTTTTTTTTTTTCCTTTTTGTTTTTTTTTTCTGACGTTTTATTGGCGGGTCACAACATGTTTTATTATTTTTTTTTATTAAAAAAAAAGCTCAATTCAGTGACCTCAGCTGAATCTCCATACTGTGTCTGTCAACTCCCTAAATAACAAATGAAAGCCTGAAACACAAGTTGCAAAAAGACATTTGCATATCACTTCTCTGTGTTTGTTTAGCTCACTCTGCGCACCAGATGGATGGGGTTTACTGCACTAAGTCAGTCCACACAGTATCAGGTAGACTTCACATACAGGAGAAAAAAAAAGTACATTTACGGTAGAATTACTTTGTATATCAAAAAGTTTCCTCAACTTTTGTCATACCTTGTGTTGCACAAATCTCTAGCAAACACCACCCACCTGCTGCTTCAGCTGAAGAACACTAATCCCTTTATATTGACACGTATTTGCCAAATTTGATCTCAAACTCTTGGGTTTTAAATGGGTCTCCAACAGCTCCAAATCATAAGTAAACTCCCCCTTTCCCCAAAAAGATTAGGTAAAGATTTAGCAAAGATGAAGAGATTGAAAGAGCGGTGGCCTCATTCTTGCTCTCCAAGCAGACGAAGAACGAAGCTATGGGTTAAATAAAATGGTTAGTGGGGCTGCACAATATTTGAAATAAACTCTCTATAGGAGATAGTGTTTATTAATACATAATAATTGCAACAAACTACTGTTTTCCTCCTCGCTTTCTCTTCTGTCATCACTGTGCTCTAAATCAGACATGAACGTCAGTGAGAGTGTTGGATTGACCAAATATATGCAGAACATGACTACATAGTACTCAACATATAACAGCCTATGATTTATTCATGTCCAAGCAGTCCTTTACAATATTAATATTGTGCTCACTGGTACTGCAATGAAGGTAAATTTGCGGTTTACAGTAATGTGCAGCCTTGATGGTTCATCAAGTAGAAATACATCTACTGTTGCATCATACGTCACATGTCTAAAGTCTTAGATTTTTTCAAGGCTGCACAGTTGGATCTTGAATGTTTGTTTGGTTTACATGGTTTGTGGTTGGTTTGGGTAGTTATGTGAATGGCTTTGGTAAACCTCTACAGTACAGGAGTCCCTCGCTACTTCGCGGTTCGTTTATCGCAGACTTGCTCTATTGCGGTTTTTCAAAATAAGATTGGACATGGCATGTGGTTGATGGATGAGCCACACGATTGTCGTGGAGTTTTTATTTAAAATAAATCATTTAAAATTATTTAGTACCTGCTGCACCTTTGTGCAGCCCATACTGCAGGATAAGCTTCCTCCTACAGCTGATCAGCTGTTTTCCGCGCAGAGCGGAGAAGTGGGCGTGGCCAAGAGCGCTTGCAGGTGGCAATAAGTAGCAGTGGCAAGGAGCTGAAATCATATGTTCTCTCAGAGTGTTTAGGGTTTAGAAACATTGTTTGGAATATTGCAAGAGTGTGGGAAGGGTTTCAAACACCTTTATATACATGGAGACACATATACAGTATATATACACACTAAAATAAACTACAACTTACTACTTGTACTTCTATTCCTACTTCATGGTTTTCCACTTATCGCGGGGCTTCAGGGTACAGGATCTCTCGCGATAAACGAGGGACTACCGTGCTCTGAACTTAAGCGCTCAAGTGAAATTTCTTCTTTTGGACAATTTTTTTTTAAATGACCAAAATGGTTTAATCATGTCATTTGGACCTGTTTCTTTATGTCCAGATGACATGATTTGACTATTTTTGTTATTTACCTGGATGCTTGAGCTTACAAAACTTTTTTTTTAATGGTGTATTATTAGCTATCTTTTAAGGTTGGTAATATATTTTAGAAGATTTACGTCATGAGCTGAAATTTAAGAAAATATTGTGTGGTAACTCATGATATGGAGCAATAACTTGACGTACTTATGGTTTGTTGTCAGCACTTTAAAACATCTGATCAATTTGACAGTTTGTCTCTTTAGAATAACCAGATCATAACGCTTGATTAGAACCTAATATAGCAACAGTTTTATCTAGAAACTACCTACTTAGGACTCCAGAAAAACTGGTAAAAAACATATTTCAGCTGTTAAACCATTAGAATAGCTGCGAGTTTTATTCAGATGTCATTATAACATGACATAAAAATTAGTCAGCTTTATCTGTATACTCTCCGGCAGTACCTTCCCCACTTTGCCCTTATTTCCAGTAGGAGTCCAGGCTTGACTTAACCCATTGTTCTTGACATGACATTACTTTACACTGGAACTAGAAGGACTGGCTGGGAGATATAAGTTTTAAAATTAGAAACTGGAGCACATCAAACTGCGAAACAAATCCCAGTTCTGCTGTTGGGGACCATAGAGAAGTCACGGTATCCATCACTTGTAGCTGCGACGCCCACGGGAGGAAGTGCTCAGGTAGCAGCCGGCGGCGGCGTGGCCACTGCTGGAAACATGTGCATGTAATTAGGTCGACAGAGAAGGAAGACGGGAGGCTGGGGAAGGTGGTAGCACCTTAAAGCAGAGAAGAATTTGCGATATATTTTCTTCCCACAAGGTGACCCCAATAACTCAACCCCTCAGTCTATTTCTGGTTGGCTCCCCTTCGTCTCAACCTGTTTCTTTGTTCTGGCTAACTGCTGGTAGTCTGCGCAGTAACCAACAGGAAGGTTTTAGTGATGGGGCAACAAATGTACAGTATATGTGCCTCAAAGGCAGTTTTGTCAGTTATTATAATAAAAAGTAAAAATACTTGTAAATTAAAGTAAACATAATCACAATTAAAACATTGTATCTATAAATCATCGTGAAACTATTAAGTTTTATTTGTTTTATCTTAATATTTGATTAAATTAAAACTTTTTCCCCTGGTTTGACACAGTATGAAGCTTCAGTTTTATGACTAAAAAGACTGTTTGTACTACCTGCATGTTTACTCTTTATTCTGTTAGAACTGAGATACAGTTTTCTCTCTACATTCATGATTTATCTAAAACGTATACCAAGTAAATAAAAAAAATAGAGCTTTTTAAGCATTAGCTGGATAAAGGTAAGTTATGGCAATACATTAGAATGTAATTATTATATATAGGGCAATTGATAATAAATAAATTAAAATCTATGTTTCTCAGGTACAGTTAAAACAAATTGCAATCTGAGCCCAGAAGTTCTTAAATATTATATCTAAACAATATATTTGAGGACTAATTTTGGTTTTCCTCGCAGTACCTGGGACACATAGCCTGCAGCCTTTACGGCTGACGCAGTCATTTTAATGTACGTAGCTCCCTTACATTATTCAAATAAACATAAATTGAAATATTTCAAACTGGCGCAGACTGCTGAGATTAAGTTTCAGTCGTAGGACAGACCTGTCTAGGTGAGGGACTTCATTGTCCGCTTACCGGTGTTGCCAAATGTGCCCTTTCTTGTCCTTTGTCCAGGTGGAAGTAAAGAAGGCAGAACCTCGTGACAGCAAAGCTCCTGGCCAGCTTGTCCCTGGTCAGTGGGCACCCAGGGGTATCTTGACTGCAGCTAATGGTTGGACAGCACAGCCGGCCCCAGGCTGGCAACAGCCTTATGGGCCACAGGGTGAGTGGGAACAGGTCCCAGATCTGAGCAATATGTGGAATCTTCTGGTCAAACGTGAACCAAGTTGACACAAAGCAGTCCTTGATCTATATTACACCATGTTATTTTTCATGGATCAGTTTGGTCCTGACTAAACTTGTTTATTTCCTCTCTTCCTAAAGGAGTGTGGGTGACTGCTACTGGTCAGCCCATAGGTAGGTTTTAGCTCTTCACTTGAAAGATGTTGCTGTAGTGGGTTTCTTATATGTTGTGTAACTGCGAGATGGCAGAAAGATGTGACTGCCGTGTGATTGTGTGTTTATCTTGAAATGTTTGTGTGGTGGAAATGGGTTTGCGCGCAGCAAAGCCTATAGGGTGATGACGGTTAACAAAAATGGCTGAGGCTGCTGATAATTTGCTGCTTGAGACAGATGGCAGGCTTGAATGGATTCTGGCCTCCTCCTGCTGTTGGTCAGGCTTGACTTCATATCAGCACCTCTCGGTCAACCTGCAGGTCTCACTTAAAAGTGTTAGCCTCATGCTCACTCACTAAATAAATTCAGATACTGTTTGTCTATTAACGTTACTGTTTTTATATTATTTGTTTTCTTAAAGCCAATAATTATTGTATAAAACAACAAACGCCTTCAAATATTAATGAGCAAATGTGTTTTTTTTTTGGTGCCAGGTGGGTATGGGCTTCAGCTGTCAGCAAGCCGGGGAACCCCCACACAGCCTCCGTCACCCTTTAACACATTCCTGGTTACGACCCCGGCTGGCAGCTTCGCAGCACCTCAGGGCTACCCTCATCAGGGCTACAGCACAGCACCTCAGTTTGGTCAGTCCCACCAGTTCTCTCACCTTTTACATTTTGAATAGTTTATTTTTTTATTATTATTTGGAGCTGCAGTCTCATTTAATTGCACCCAGGCTTAATGGTAAAAACAACAAAACAACTAAAAACATACTTTTTGTTTGTTTGTGGGTGTAAACGTTAATAAAATTTGTTGAGTCTTTAAAGTAGCAGTTGCTTTGGTAAGGGAGGAACCTTCATCTTATCAGAGGCCAGCGTGACTGCAGACACCCAGTAAATAATGAAAAGTTGCTAAAACTCATAAGGGGTATTCATATTAATCAGTCTATATTGCTCACGTTTAATAGAGCTAATATTTAGGTCATTTACAAAACCCCAGAAAAAACACATTTACAATAAACTCCACATTGAATTATTACAAGCGTGGTAACTTCACAGGCAAAAGTTGTGAACTGATCTGGGACAGAATAATTATTAAAAACATAAAGATTTGGATTTGTTACAGCTGAAATAGAGAAGAGAGTTGGGAAGAAACTGGTATTTTTTACTTTACTCGTATATTTTCCTGAAACAGCACAAGTATCAATCTTCAGCTGAACTAGTTTTATGCAGTATAAATAAAATAAAGTGATAAAACAGTCATAAGAAACAATCAAAAGTCATATATTTGTGGTTACACTCAACAGGTTACAGTTTTGCCACACCTCACGCAGACCAGTATGCTTCACAAGTTCCTCCTCCACCCACCACTCCAGGAACTGCACCGCTGGGTTTTGCTCCTGCAACCACACCAACTCAGGACTTGAGCAAAGCTCCCACTGGGCAGCCCGACTTCCCTTATAGCCAATATGGTAAGAAAAATGTGCATAAAGAAGTGTGCCGCCCGTTTTCCGTCCCGTCTGTTTTTAAATCATCCCCTGACCCTGCCCATCTCCCTGCATGTTTTGACATTAAGCAGCTACACTCCATTTGACGTCATGACCACAGCTCCACAAACAGGTGGTCGCTCTCGGTACCTTTTATTTTGAACATGCATGAACCTCACTGACTTTGCCATGAAGACTGGGATGATGGTTTATGATATCCAGGACTCCTCAGCAGTCATTTCTACCAAGTTGCTGTTCTGTGGATTTATTTAAAACGATTAATAGGTTTTGAATTAGATCATCCTGCCTTGCAATGTATTTATTTTCGTTTGTAATGCATTTTTATTTTAATTTAAAAAAAAAAGGTGACTTGGTGTGCTAGACATTCGACTTTCTCCTAATATCTTTATCTTTTGACCAGTCCCCTCTACACTTCCTGCTCCTTGTCCTTCCGTGGTGACTTTCTTGACTTCTTTTCTACATTTTGGCACAACTTCACCAGCATCGCAGTCACATGAAAATTTAATTCTGATATAAGACATATTCAACCTTCAAGTGATTCATATTTCAAAAATGTTATTAGATTATTGCACAGAATATTTTCATTCTTGTCAGAAAAATGTATGTTTTGTTCTTCTACCTTGTAGAACTATGTAGAGTTTTACATTTTTGTCAGATTTTTGTCCCAATGTTTGATTCTGACAGTGTCTTGATGGTTCTCAGCAGGACTCCTACATTTATATTACTCCACTCTGAGACTGTTTTGAGCCAGGATAATTACCGTATTTTATCGCTGTATAAATCACACCTTTTTGCACAAATTTGCAAGTCCTGCTACTTATACACCAAAGCGACAAAAAAACATTTTTCCCCCATACTTATTACCCAATTTTTGGTTGGGATGTGATGATTGCAATCATTCTGACATGAAACGTATTGAACACTACCATTTATAGCTGCTAGAGTGTGCTCAACTGACAAGCCAAGTGTCTCATTAATAGGCAAAAGTTGCTATTAATGAGACACTTGGCTTGCCATACCAAGCCACCTTCGTCTCGCTCCAGAACTCTTGGAGCAAATGTCAAATCGGCTGCATTTCGCCGCACCACCCAGGAGAAATGCAGCTGATTTGACCATTGAAGTGCATTTTTTAAGGAAAAGTTCAACTGAGACAAACCTTTTTCTATAATGCTGAGCAAACAAATAATTATTTTTAGATGTCAATTTTGTTAAATTTAGACAAAATGCACAGCGAGTCGTCCCTCTGCGTGCTCCCGCCAATCGATTTTCGAAATGCAGCTGATTTGACCGTCAAAGTGCATTTATTAAGGAAAAGTTCAACTGAGACACACCTTTACTATATTTTCACGCAAACAAATAGTTATTTAGAAGTGTTAGTCTTGTTAAATTCTTGTTAAAGTGACAGCCGATTGATTTTTGGCAAATCTCCGGCCCACGTTTCTTGGTTGTCAGCGGTGACGCATAATAGATGCAACTTATGGTGTGACGTATACGGCGGCAAGTACGGTACTTATTGTGGGACTAAACCTGCTTAAAAACGTGTTGACTGAATTACAGTCAACATTTCTATAATCACAAGTGAAACGTTTGCAGAAAATACAAGTATTCCTTTTTTCAACTGTTTTTTTACTGATGTGATTGTCACAAATCAAAGCTATTTTGAAACCTGACTGACGTCAATGAAAAGGGAACAGTGTTTGTCTTTAATCAACATTTGGCCAATTTTTTACACCAACACAGTCAGAAAAAAAATATTTACTTCATAAGCCGTACTTTTCAGACTGCTGGTATTTCTTCTGATGTGGCTTCAGCTCCTTCAAACTGCTGAATCCATATTTAAACCAGTCACGTGATCACTATCAGTCATAGCAGGTGCCCATCTTGTTCAGTGTTTCTTGCTTATGCCAGTCGTCCGTCAAGCTTTTTGCTTTAAATGTCTGCTGCAGGCTCCAACTGTGATTGTCATAAAGATCTGTCATGTGGTGCATTGATCCAAAGCCATGAAAGGTTGTGTTTGAGCAACGCTGGCACTGGCTAGGACATTTGCATGGTTTTAGTTATATATGTTTGGCTCATATGAATTAGATATTTTGATTAATTTAGGACTGAGTTTAGTGTTTTTTTAATGTTATTTTTATATCACATATATTTTTAAATGGTTTAAATTAGGATTTAATCTCTGGTTAGTGGCAGATAAGATGCATATCTTTATATAATGCCAATAATTTGATTAATTGAAGACAGGAGCAGCAGAAACTGATCTAAAGCCATACAATTCAGGCTTTAATCCCGAAAGAGTTAGGCCTTTTGTTATGACATGATACAATAAGTTTAAACATAGTCAATGCGGTGCAACGAAGCAAATTAATTATTCTATCAGTTTTCGTTGTTTAAGCTAACTATGTACTACCTAATCAAAACTACCTAATCAAAAATTACAACTCGCAAACATGTCTTGTTATAAAATTGCAAAACAATTTCATTTTCAGTAATTTATTTGATTTGATTTGATGTTTATTTATTCATTTTAAAAAGAGCGATACAAAGCAGTTTCATCAGATACAAGAATACAAAAATAGGATAAAATGAAAGGAGCAGAAAGAAGAAGAAATCT
>JARVLU010000803.1:7327992-7340911 GCA_031762415.1 Simpsonichthys santanae
TAAGATGTGAACTAAGAAAAACACCAACTAAAAATACACTAAGCACTAATAATATCATAGCAACCTCAGTAATCTCAGTAACCTTGTTTAATAATCAGATCTTTATCCTGATTCTTCATAAAAAATATTTTCTGTAAGGTCTTTCAGGAATAAAAGATGTGCAGAAAACATACATTTACAGAGATACAGGTAACAAGAATTTAGTTGTTTGTCTTGTTTTCCTCTGCTGTTTCTGTGCAGCGTTCATGCAGTCCTCAGATCTGGGTGAACGAGGCGACGCAGCTGGTTTACTTCCAGGGAACCAAAGACTCTCCTCTGGAGCACCACCTGTACGTGGTGAGCTACGAGTCGCCTGGGGAAATCGTCAGGCTCACCAAACCCGGCTTCTCCCACAGCTGCTCTGTGAGCCAGGTACCTCAACACACCAGCCTGTGTTTTAAATCACCAAGACGTCTTTAAATTGTTTCTGAATTTAAAATGAAGGGATCGGCAAGGACGATTTGCCGTTTCCTTCCTGTAGCAGCCGTCTGCTGTTTATATTTTTAAAGCCAGTAGAACAATTTGTACGATCGATGCTGTTCAGAAGTGACTCGCCTCCTCTCTTTGACGCAGACCTTCGACGTGTTTATCAGCCACTACAGCAGCCTGACCACCGCTCCTTGTGTTCACATCTACAAGCTGTTGGGCTCAGAAAGCGACCCGCTGCACAAAGAGCCTCACTTCTGGGCGAGCATGATGGAAGCTTCTGGTACTGATTGGAAGAAACTTTTTAAACTTTTCAACTTTTGACAGAAAAGTGGTTGAGAATCCTGATCATGACTTTTAAGACAAAATCTGCGACTAGCAATACTCCCAATGGCGTTTACAGCCACCGTTTTAGAAGATGCAGGTTTCAAATTTTAATGTTTTATTCATTCATTTAAAAAAGACTTTATAATAAGCATTTACAAAAGAAAAGAAAGAAAACCAATACAATGAAATGAAAGGTAGCAGAGAGAAGAATAAAATTCTTATAATATCTGCCCCTTTTTTCCTCATAAGTAAAATAAAAAATTAGCACTGATGTTAGCACAACGTGATTTTATTTTGTGCATTTTTTTGTTGTTGTTGTTTGTTTGCAGGTTACCAGTTTGATGCCTCCCCTGCAGAAATTTTTAGCTTTACAGGGACGTCAGGCTTTGATCTGTATGGCATGTTGTACAAACCAAATCACCTGGTTCCCGGCAGGAAGCATCCCACTGTCGTCTTTGTGTACGGTGGCCCTCAGGTTAGATTCTTACGCTTTACATTAAAATTGACTTTGTGACTTCTCACAATTTTAAAATGAATTTCTTTGATGTTTAATATTGCAATGTGTTTTACGAGATAAAATGTTAATGCTGAGGTTGACATGACAGAATGCACGTCTTCTTTGTTCTTCCAGGTGCAGTTAGTGAACAACTCCTATAAAGGAGTGAAGTATCTGCGGTTGAGCACCCTGGCATCTCTGGGCTACGTTGTGCTGGTCATCGATGGGCGAGGCTCGTGCCAGCGAGGACTCAGGTTTGAAGGAGCTGTGAAAGACAAGATGGTAAATGCGGCGAAGCTTCCATTTGATGCCTTCGGTTGTGTAGAGATGTTTACTATAACGTATATGCAGTAACATTCAGAGAGCTCCCAACCTCTAATAATTACTAAAGATACAAAGAGAAACATGTTTTAACCCAATGTTTGTTGTTCGTTGTGTCTAATTTGTTTTGTTTATTTTAAATGAATAAATGAATAATACGTGTACAAGGGAGTACACAGTAACACGTTAATGAGCGCTGTGGAAACGTGTTTTTGTTTATCCAGGGTCAAGTGGAGATTGAAGACCAGGTGGAGGGTTTGCACTACGTAGCTGACAAGTACAAGTTTGTGGACCTTAGTCGTGTTGCCATCCACGGCTGGTCATACGGAGGCTTCCTCTCCCTCATGGGTCTCATCCACAGACCTGACATTTTTAAGGTCAGAACCACAACATTTATTTGGTTACTGGGAAGATTGACACAGGTTTAGGTGGTTTGAGCTACTTGACACTTTTCCTCTTTTTATGCATCCCATCAAAGTCGGACAAGTTATGGAATTGTCTGTAAACATTCTCTTGTCCTGCCCATAACTTCTGATTCACTCAAGATAATTTAAAGAAACTTCACATACAGTGGGAAAATAATTATTTAATGAACATCCTATTTTTGCAAGTTTTCCCACCTACAAAGAATGAAGAGGTCTGTCATTTTCATCGCAGGTACACTTCAACTGTGCGCGACAGAAAGAAAAAAAAATCACATTGTATGATTTTCAAACAATTTATTTACATTTTATTGCATGAAATAAGTATTTGATACAGTAGACAGAACTTAAGTTTTAGTACAGGAACCTTTACTTGCAGTTACAGATTTGGCCTGCTCCTCCACACAGATCTTCTCCAGATCTTTCAGGTTTTGGTGCTGTCACTGGGCAACATTGAGTTTGAGCTGCCTCCAAAGATTTTTCTGTTGGGTTCAGGTCTGGAGACTGGCTAGGCCACTCCAGGACCTTGACGCGCTTCTTTCAGAGCCACTCCTTAGTTGCCCTGGTTGTGTTTCAGGTCACTGTCATGTTGAAGATCCAGCCGCAACCCATCTTCAATGCTCTTACTGAGGGAAGGAGGTTGTTAGCCAAAATCTCACGATACATGACCCCGTCCATCCTCCCTTCAATACGGTGCAGTCATTCTATCCCCTTGGCAGAAAAGCACCACCCAAATTATGATGTTTCTGCTCCCATGCTTCACAGTTGGGATGGTGTTCTTTGGGTTGTTCTTATCCTTCTTCTTCTTCAAACACGGTGAGGAGTTGATGTCAAAAAGCTCTGTTTTGGCCTCATCTGACCACAATACCTTCTCCCATGTCTCTACATCATCCAGATGGTTACTGGCAAACTTCTAACGGGCCTAGACATGTGTGGCGTGAGCAGGAGCACCTTGCGTGCCCTGCAGGATCTTAAACCATGACGGCGTAGTGCGTTACTAATGGACTCCTTTGAGACTGGTCCCAACTCTCCTCATGTCATTAACCAGGTCCTCCTGTGTAGTTCTGGACTGATTCTTCACCTTTCTCAGAATCATCCGACTGAGTAAGATTGGCCGTCATCTTGTGTTTCTTCCCATTTTCTAATAATTGTGCAGTTGTTACCTTCTCACTAAGCTGCTTGCCTGACCTGCATCCCACCCCAGTCTTGTGCAGATCTACAAGTTGGTCCCTGGTGTCCTTGGACAGCTCTTTGGTCTTGACCATGGTAGAGAGGTTGGAGTGTGATTGATTGAGTGTGGACAGGTTTTTATACAGGTAACAAGTTCAAACAGGTGCAGTTATTACAGGTAATGAGGGCAGAATAGGGGGGCTTCTTAAAGAAAAACTAACAGGTCTGGGAGAGCCAGAATTCTTGCTGGTTGGTAGATGATCAAATACGGTACTTATTTCATGCAATGAAATCCTAATTTATAAAAAAAATCATACAATGTGATTTTCTGGATTTTTTTTTCTTAGATTCTGTCTTTCCCAGTTGAACTATATCTATGATAAAAATTACACACCTCTCCATTCTTTGTAGGTATGAAAACTTGCAAAGTCAACAGTGTATCAAATACTTATTGTCCCTACTGTACATACTGTATCATCACTAGACACAGTGTCACATAATAGCTGCTTTTTTAAATTTGCTTTATAAATAAATTTGAATTGACTTGAAATACACTTTTCATCACCCCAGCTTCAAAGTCAAGGTCAAAAATTATACAAGGTCTTTGCTTGTCTGGGCTATTGCTATAGATTCTTATAATGTGTCGTATGCAGTACACTCTTCTCCTTGTAATTTATACCTGATTTTATTTTATTTTATTCTTTACGCTGCTCCAGTTCAAGCACATATTAAATAAACCAATGAAAACAAATCCAGTTAATGCAGTAGACCATTTATTTGGCTTTTAACCCCATTTTCAACTTTTAGGAAGTATTTGTCGCTGTCAGGACATGTTTGCAATGTTCATATTTAATGAATTCGCTTGATAATTCCTGAAATATGAAAGACTGGGTTCTTAGTCTGCAGTATGCAAAGGTATGGGTTTTGGTTTTGGCGTTTTTCACCTCTGGATAGATAAAGAAAATGGAGTGTGGAGAAACATTAGCGTTTCCATACTTTTTACCTTTTTACTGTTACCTTTCCTAAAACATTGAGTGCAAATATTTGAAAATTGAAAAAACAAGCCATCAAATATGGATATTTAAGATTGCAAACGACTCAACTTCTTTGTTGAAGACACTTTAATGTCAAAACAATGAACTGTTTGCACAAAAAGGCCTGAAAAAGTTGATCGGAGAACTCCATCCATACAGGAAGATGCTCTAGTTCTAGTAGATAACTTTGCATATTTTTCCATTTGCACTACTGTATTTAAAAAATAAAAAAGCTTGTGTTTGTCTTCCGTTATGTTGATTAGGTTGCTGTTGCAGGAGCTCCGGTGACGTTGTGGATGGCCTATGACACCGGCTACACGGAGCGATATTTGGACACACCCGACAAAAATCAAAAGGGTTATGAAGCCTGTTCTGTCGCCCTGCACGTCCACAAACTTCCCAATGAGTGAGACTCATGTTATTGATTTAAATGTGCATGAAACATAAAACTTTTTAAGTTTTACAGACATTTCACTCATTATTAATGACGTGAATGATCAGTTTGTTTTTGGAAACTACTTCAGTTTAAATTTCCTTTAAGGAAAAAAAAATTCTTAATCCACCAGTTAATGCGTAATTGCCTGCTTTAATGAACAGTATTAAAACAGATTCTTGACAAATTGATGGTAAATTTCTACCACAAACTTTTCCTTCTGCTGCAAATGAAAGTAAATGATCTAACCCATATGTCAAAAAATGTGTGATTTATTTATTTTTTTTGTGCTCTAACAGGCCAAACAGATTGTTGATCCTGCACGGATTTCTAGACGAGAATGTGCACTTTTTCCACACAAACTTCCTGGTGTCTCAGCTCATCCGAGCAGGAAAGCCCTACAGCCTACAGGTACAATCCACACCTGTCCATTAACGTATTTTTCGCCGTACACATTGCACCGCCATATAAGTCGCATCAGTCCATATTTGTCTAAAAAAGTGGAAGAATCCATAAATATGTTGCTTCGCCATATACATCGCATCTATTCTGCGTCACTACTGACGCGTCCTGTTTGTTACATGTCACCGCTGACAACCCGGAAATGTGGACCAGTGTTGTGCCATAAATTGATGGGCTGCCAAATGGCGGCCGCGGGAGGGTGCACAGGAGGACTTTAACAAGAATTTAACAAGATTAACACTTAAAAACAATTATTTGTTTGCTCGAAATTATAGTAAGTGTGTGTTTTAGTCTAACGTTTGCTTAATAAAAGGACTTTAATGGTCAAATCAGCTGTATTTGCTGCCTTGGTGCTCCGGGAGCCGCTCAGAGGGAGGAAAAAAATAAAAATGAGGAATGTTGCTCGTTTCTTCGAAATTTACCAAGAAAAGCACCTAAAGCAATTATTTGTTTGCTTGAAATTATAGTAAAGGTGTGTCTCAGTTGAACTTTTACTTAATAAATGTACTTTATTGGTCAAATTAGCTGCATTTTGCCAGGACAGTGCAGCTGGTGTGACTTGCTCCGAGCAGCAAGCAGAACGAAGGTGGGGATACTGTGGCAAGCTGATTGTGTCATTAATAACTGGTGAAGATTCAGTCATCCAGGACATGGTAAAAAAAAAAAAAAAAGTTCAAGACAAAAATAATAAAGTATAATAAATAAAGTCCAGTTGTTTTTGTCTTGAACATTTTTGACAAATTTTACCTATTATATGATACAACAGAATACCATACTGTTATTCTGCTGCCATCTAATGGCTGAAAGTGGCACTGTTCAAATTATTTATTTTTTTGGTCATAATGAATGAAAACGGTCATATGTCAGCCAAAAATTGGTTTGTAAATATGGTAAAAAAAATCCATAAATGCATCACTTTGGCTTATAAGTCGCAGGGTATGTAAATTATGAAAAAAAAAAAAAAATACAGCAAATTATAGGCCAAAATATATGGTAATTAAGACTCAAAGATTTTTCTAATGTGAGGAACATATTTATTTATCACAGGCACATTTGAGCTTGAGAGTTTAGTAACATTCATTAGCTCTTCTTGTTTGGGATGTTGTCGTCAAGTTTTTTACAAAATAAAAAATATATATAAAAAAGCATGAGTGACTTAACACACGTTTGTTGTGTTTCACCTCCAGATTTATCCCAATGAACGGCACAGCATCCGGTGTCCGGAGTCCGGAGAGCATTATGAGATTTCGCTGCTTCACTTCCTCCAGCAGAACCTCTGATAAGCCTTTTCACACACTGACCTCCTCCTGGATTCTTGTCCCCCTTTCCTTTAAGCTCTGTCTGTCTAAACCTAAATCACCTCTGACTTGATTTTATGAATGCAAACTACACAAACCATGCCACACCTCAAGAGATAATCAGCAGTCTTAAAGTTGCTGCAGCGTTTCAGCATTAGGATATAGTCACACAATCCAGATGTTGATAAAACTTGTGGCCTTTTAAGCTGCTTTTGAATGTTAAAGTGTCCTTTGAAGGCCCAAAACCTCCAGAGGGCACTGTTCACTCAGAACAAACAGGGATGAAGCTTCCAGAGCTGTATTGATGGTTAAAAAGGAACATATGACAGAAATGATTATTTTTGTTTAAAGTGCAGTTTGCTGCACTTTAAGCAGGACAGCATCACACATGACGTAAAACCAGACAAACATGGACCTTTTTGTTATGTTTTAAACAGATTTCTTTCTTTGAATTTTGTGCCATTACTTTCCATTTTTTTAGCAACTTTTATTTTTTCATCTGTGACTTAAAGAAAGATCTTTCTGTTCTCTTTGTAAAGGCAACACATGTAAAGCTCTTTAAGAGCTTAAACTCTTTGTGTTTTATTTAGAGCTTTGTTCTTCGTGTGAGCTCATAGATTATTTTTATTGTGTTGTAACAGAAAAAAAGTAAAATCTTACACTTTTATTGAGTAGTAATATAAAAAAAAAAGATTTTATAAATCCTGAACTGGTGGGCACATGTAGCGACCTCTTGGTGTTCTTCTCGGTCGTTTGCTTTAACTTTGTCGAGCTTCTCATTCTTCTGCTGCTGAGGAATTTTGCACAGTGCGTATTTGCCTTGGTGCCAAGAAATTGACCTGTAAGAAGATATGTGAGAGGCGTTGGCGGTCTCGGGTGCCTTGTATTAGTTTAGAAGCGCCTGCTCACACAGTAAACGTATATCAGGGAATATGACACAGGACTCGCAGCGAGTCTCACGCCGCCTTGAAACTGTAAGCGGAGCGAATTGTGACGCATTTGTGTTGAAGTGTACTCACATTTTGAAGAAATAAACAAACGTGAACAATTTGTTACAAAGGCTTTTATTTTATTTTTACGGGCGTTAAAGTTCCTGCTCCATAATCCAGGTACAAAATCCAACAATGTTCAGTCAGGTCATCTGGACAGTTTCTTTTTTTTTTTTTTTTTTTGGTAAGACGTTTCACCCTTCATCCGAAGGGCTTCATCAGTCTGAGGAGTCACAAACAAACTGTTTTCCCCACTAAGCAGCACACTCCTACAGTGGACCAACCAGTTTGCTGGTGATAAGATGAACTTTGATGTCTTGAACCACTTTGGCTGTGGCAGCTTGGGAGGAGTCGACAGAGGAGAGGACATCCCCCAGAAACCATCACCAGCAAACTGGTTGGTCCACTGTAGGAGTGCACTGCTTAGTGGGGAAAACAGTTTGTTTGGGACTCCTCAGACTGATGAAACCCATCGGATGGAGGGCGAAACATCTCTCAACAACAACAACAAAAAAAATTTGTAGTGACAGCAACTTGTACCGTTTTATTTTGTAAGTCACGTCTTTGTGCGACTCAAAAAACTCGACCAGACGAGAAATTTATTTCAAAGAGCTTTAAAATCTGCAATCCAATTTTTCTACAAACGCCACCTTTATTTGAGTACTTCCTTCTCCCATTCATAACATCTGTCTTTTAGTTTCTGTATTTTGTGAATGGATTACAATTTATTCATTTTAGGTGAAACATTAAAACAGGGGGCTTTGTAAAATTACTGATTCACAAACAGCAGCTCAACATCCTCTACTACTGATTTACATTTTAGCACAACAACTCTTATTTTACTGATTAATCCTCCCACAGAACAAAAACGCACGTTTTTTTTGGTTAACTGGTAACTAAATGGTCTCTAGGTGTGAGTGAGAGAGTGAACGGTTGTTTGTCTTGACGTGTCCCTAAGATGGACTGGAGACCTGTCCAGGGTGTCCCCCGCCTCTCACACACTGATCGATGGACATGGACACCAGCGACCCAAACAGGAAGTGGGTAAAGACAATGGATGTTGGAGGAGTTGCATCACTGCCTCTTGGTGTCAGCTATGTTTATATCTTCTGGCTTCTTCATGGTTTATATTCTGTTTTGATGCAGCACTTTAAAGCTACTCTGATTAAAAACCATGTTTGGTTAAAAAAATAAAATAAAATGCAGTAAAAATAAAACATTAAGCCAGTAACTCCAACATAAATCCTCATTCCTTCCCACATTAACTACCATAATATCCACATAGTACCGGTAAATGCACCTTTTGTCAAATTTAATATAAAATATGCTAAAATGATCATAGTAAAAAATGCTCTTTTCATATGATTTATATCTAATGTTATAAATATAATTATATATGTAAATATACTTGTATACATAATGAGCAGATTCAAGGATAAATGCAGCACCAACTTGTCTTTACCATTTAAAAAAGTTTATTTTCATCACCTTCTTACAAAAACATTTCATTTTATGATCAAATGCTTAAAAAACTGCATTATTTAGCCACAAACTAATTAAATCAAAGAACTTACAAAATAAAAATAACCCTCACAAAGGGAACCATGTCGCAGTCATTGTGACTGAAAGTGTTTGCTTGGGTTTTCTTATGCATCGCATAAAAATATCAGATCAGCAGAGATCAGCGTTGTGCATTTTACAGCGTTTTTCAGTTCAGTAGTTCAGCATCAAGTAAAAAAATAAAACTTCAGTTGAAGTGTCTTTAGTTTTGTGCTACTCAGTCTTTTTGAAACAGGTTTATAGTTTTATTGATGCTGGGGCGATTTTAAGAAATGTGGTCCTCAGAGAGCCGCTCTGTCCCGGTGTGATGGTCCAGAACATCGTCTGCCTTCCAAACTTTTGTCTCCGGCGCTGCCCGGGCCGAGCGGGATACCTGCCGTTCAGATTCGATTCACCACAGCCACCGAACCACCAACCACCTGCAAGACACGAGCGTCTTTCATCAAAAACCGTCGCCGACTTTAAATTTCAGGAAGCCTAGCTTGGTCCTGATCAGATCTTTGAATGGATCGTTCGGTTGTACCTGAGAGCAGCTCAGCGCAGTTGACGTCTGCAGAGAGGTCATTGTCTCGGTCTGCTGTGGAGAAGGGAAGACCGGAAGCTTCGGCGCTCAAGATTTTCTCCCGAGCTCCCGACGAAGCTTCCTGCTGGAGGTGCAGCGCGAACATCTTGTCCTCTCCTTCCAGTTGGAATTTGTAACGAGCTATCTGCTGCTGCCCCGCCTCGTCGGAGAGCTCCACCTGCAGGACGTGCTGGCCTTGTCTGGAAAGGGAGTGGATGTTGTCCAGACCCAGCCAAAACTCTCCTGAAACACGAGGAACACTCGAGTTATCGTTTCTGATTTCAGACCAGTTGCGTTTAGTTCGTGCAAACGTTTTAATGGAAGGTTCATCTCACCGTCGAGGCTGCCAAAGCCTTTCTTGTAGACCTCCCAAAGCTGGTCAAAGTTCTGAGATCCATCCTGACGTTTCTGAATGACTGTCCATCCGCCGTCTAAACAGAAGGGAGGAAATATTTGACTTCAATGTGCTTTTACTGATGGCGCGTCTCTCTGTGAGACTAATCGATCAGACTTCCTGGCTCACCTGAAGTCATTTGGCAGAGGACGCTGAAGGGCTTGGAGTTCTCAGGTTGGACCGTGTAGACGCCGCTGACTCGCTGCCCTCGTCCGAACAGGTCGTGACAGTCTCTGGGTAAACCTGCTGACAACCAAACACAAGAACCAGATCAGTCGGCGTGACCTCCTGCTAGAAGCTTTTTGAAGATATCGATTATATTTGTTTTTATCAAAGCTGTCTGTGTCCCTGAGGCTTGTTTCTACAGTCGCCTTGTTTTCCAGAGCCGCTGCCCTCGTTTGCTCTGATCTTTGCACCGTCTCTGCCAGCGAGTCGATCTTTATAGCTCAAGGTGCAAAGGTGAGCGTACGACTCACTTTATGACCCATCAATAACCCGTACGCCTTTGTTCTCACAACGGACAAATAAAAAAATAACATTTTGCAGCCAATTAGGTTTTGAAGCTTTAAAATTTGCATTTAAATCCTGCGTCTGTTCTAGTTTGTGCTGAGTTGAGCATTAACTCTTTAATGTTTGTGCACCACGGGTCCAAAATATTTATGATCTTTTGTGAAAATCAGTTCTGTTTGTTTGTTTTCCTGCAGCGGTTGTAATATTTCTCTTGGGTTGAATTCATAGAAGAGTTACCTGGTTCAGTTTGGACGTGCCCCGCCTCGCCTCTCAGTGCCGTGGCCTCGTCTCTCCGTCTGTGCGATTTCATTCTCTTATGTGCAACCTTCAGAAAACAAAGCCAACAGATGAAATCACGTCCGTTCTTATAAAAAAATTAAAAAAAAAAGGCGAGTCATTTGAATTTCAGGGCGTGCTCGTTGTGTCGGCTGCTGTCTCAAATCTCACCTTGCTCTGCAGGGCCTGGAGGTGCAGACTCTGCTTCTCCAGTTTGTCTTGTTGCTGCTGGATCTTCTCCACCAGCTGGTCGATCCGTCTGTTCTGAGACACCATCAGCCTCTGGAAACAAAAACGTGTCTTAGCTTGGCAGGATTCTTTAAAGCTCTCGGCTTGTTCAAGAGAACCCTCACAATCCTCACCTGCATGAACGAAAGTCTCTCGTGCTCGCTGTCGTTGCTGTCCAGCGCCGGCTCTGTCAGCACCTCCTCCAGTCTGTCCATCCTGGACGTGATGTCCTCCGTCTGCCGCTCCACCTCCCCCACCTTCAGCTTCACCTCCTCAGCCAGCTCTGCCAGGAGCCTGTACCTCTCGTCCACCTCCTTGTTCTGGGCCTTCAGGGCTTCGCCTTCCTCCTGCTGCCTCCTCTCCAGCTCAGCCACCGTGCTGTTGAAGACCTTCAGCTTGCCGTTCACGTCCCTCATCTGGGCTTTGGTCTTGTCAACGTGCTCCTTCAGCCCCTGGCCGAGCTGCAGGAGCCCGTGGGCCACCACGTTCACATCGTCCCAGGAGGCGTGCTTGTCCCGGCGCTCTCTGTCGGTGGGGAACGTGTCTCCTACGTGGACCAGGATGGTCAAAAGCAGGATGAGAAGCTGAGGCATCTTCATCTTTGTGTCTTTGATTTAAAATCAGCTCTTCTTCTTGTGTCTCTGTTTGTTGTGCGCTGCTGAATGACGGCTTTATAGTTTTATGCTGCTGCAGAGGCCTCCTTTGATTGGCTGCTTAAAAAAGGGAGGTAGGATGTGGGGGACAGAGGCGGAGAGAGCCCTTTAGGCTATGATGCAATAAAACATTGAAATTACTTGTGATGCAGGCAAGTGAGGAGTTTTTTCTGTCCCAGCTATCAAGTTTTTTGTTGATTAAATTATTCCTTACATGGTCCGTTTCCATTCAAGTACTATTATTAGCCTAAAAAAATTAAAAATAGAAACTCAGTAGATTTTACAGAAACTCAGGAAGAGAAAAGCTGCAAATATTTAGTGGAAAAAATAGAATAAGGTTTTTAGTGACTGTAGTGTTTAATCTCATTATGGCTGTTCATGTTGTGTGCACCTCATCTGTGTGTTTTTATTTATTTTTAAATCAGGTTTCTCTTGAAAACGAGTCCTCGTGACTCAATGAGGCTAATCTGTATAAATGAAGATTGAATGAATCCACACAGATTTTATTTATCAGTTTGAGTCTGACTGATGCACGCAGTCATCTACTCCTTATCCTGAAACTTCAACACTGTATGTCCCTAATGCAGTTCAGATAGACGGAGCCGTCTGAATGAACGACCCGACCCAGGCAGTCAGCTGAAGACCGAGGTTCTGTCTCAAATAGAAGCTGACTGGTTGCTGAAGGAGGAATGTGGGAGAAAACTCAGAGATGGAGGAGTCTGTGAGAAGTAGGGGAAAGTTCAACCCTCAGGCCTTTTGACTCACTCAGCCCTGACGTCAAAATCCCACATGAGCACTCCCAGACACAGCGCACGTGCTTTCCTGCCTGAAAATGCAATTTAAACAGAGTTTAGTGTTAGCAACCACTAAAAAACGCCTCTTTATTTTTTTCTTTTCACTTGATTCATCAATAAATCTAACTATATATACTTTATATGTGTTTATTATTTTATTTAACCTTTATACAGGTAGTCTCGTTGAGTCACGAGGACTCATTTACAAGAGGGACCTGTTTTGGGAGTGGATGGTGGGGGTTAAGGGCCTTGCTCAAGGGCCCAGAGTGGGGCAAATGAGGGTGGAGGCAGGTGTTTCACCTTTTACACCCACATTTTGATGTTGTTCTGGGGAGCCGAACTGGCAACCTTCTGATCACAGACCCACCTTCTCTAACCTCTATGCCACCACTCCTCTATATATATGCATATACAGTATATACTGTATATACAGTACAGTACATGTATATATACGGGGAGTGGTGGCGCAAGTGGTTAGACGGTGGGCTTGTGATCGGAAGATCGCCGGTTCAAACCCCGGTACCG
>JARVLU010000803.1:7458692-7470097 GCA_031762415.1 Simpsonichthys santanae
AGTGAATGGTGGTTTGTCTCGTGTGTCCCTGTGATGGACTGGAGACCTGTCCAGGGTGTCCCCCGCCCCTCGCAAAGTGATTGCTGGACATGAGCACTGGCATAAAATGGAAGAAGCAAGTAAAAGATAATGGATGGATGTTTTAAACGTCTAAAACCGAATCCTTTTTGCTCTTTTTTAACTTTTTTAACTGGACGTGCCGTGTGGTTTTGCAGCCGGACAGAGTGGAGACCTCGGTGAGAAATTAGTGGGTTTTTTATTTATTTTTTTGTCAGATTCATCCATTCTGGTCAACGGTGAGTCCCCCTCCCTCCGTCCTCACTCATATCAATAAACAGAGCAGCAAGGTTGCCTCTCCGTCTATTTTTAGCTCCTGGGCTCTGCCAGTAATAGCTCAGATAAATGAAACATGGTTATTATGCAACGGATCCTGAATGAAACGGGCCCAGTTCACAGAAGCTGAGACTGAGAGATGAGGAGGAGGAGGAGGAAGGCTGCATCCAGCTCTGTGATGTGTTGAGTTACCCACACCCGATTGGTGTGACATGATGGAGAGGGGCAGGGCTGCAGCAGCAGGGTTTACCTCAATGATAACAACTCCCCCCACACCGCCGTGCACCCCTCCCTCCCTCCCAGCTCGGTGTAGTCGGGCGTGACGAGGCTCAGAGGAGCCCAGTGACGTCAGAAGCTAAAAATAGATCTGCTTGACAGGAAAGAGGTGAACTAAGAGGCTAGCGGTGCTTACGTAGGTGCCCCCCCCCATCCTCCTCCTCGTCTTCCTTCTCCTCTCAGATTACATTTTTTTCTTCTTCTTCACATTTTTTGTTTTTACACGAGTCTATTTTTAGATCCTTCAAGGTAACTCCTGGTGTAGCAAAGGCCTCTTCCCCACATCGTTGCACTCAATATTTATAATTTCCTTTCCTCCTTTGTTCAGCTGAGCATTCGTGCGAGAAGCTGCTCACCTAAAGAATCAGCTCCCTGCAGCAAAAATGGTTACCTTCTGCTTTAAAAAAATAAATAAATAAAAAACATCTTGCCAAAGAAACAGGACACTTCATATGAAAAGTCTCTATACGAAGAGTCATCCGACCAAAGCAGAAAGCAGAAGACAAAGAAGAACCTTCTAAAAGAAGATCTGCTTCATAAATAAAATACGACAGCCACTGAAGGAGTTAATAAACCACCATGCACAAGTCTTTAAATTTATTTTTACAAGCATTAAAAAAAATGAATCAGAGTTCATCCAACACAAATATTTACTGAACATTAACTCATAAATACAAGACAACAATGAACTGAAAGATGTTTTCAGCTGCTGCACCAGAGCAGCTGGTCTGTGGCTTTAAATAGGAGCGCAGCGCCCCCTTCTGGTAAATACAGGGCATTGCAACAGAAGTCCATGTGTCCAACTGTACAAAAGCTAATTGATGCTCTCCTTGTTATTATTCACTGCACATTCATCTATGAAAGCTTTAACTTCTAGATTAAGATTCATCACATGCTAATCCTGTTTTTAAGTTTTCATTTTGCTTCATTTAAAGCAGGAGACCTGCAATGTCTGACGACAACAAACCGTCACAGCGACACTTTCTTCACATCATCGAACTGTCGCACACGACCTGATGAATTTATTCATGGTTTGCTCCGGCTGCAACCCCACTGTTCTAACTGGCAGGAGGACGAGACGGCGTCTTCTGCAGCTGGATCCAAACCTAAAGGTTGACCTTGGCCTGCCTCCTGTGTCCTGCATTGTTCTGTGTCTCTGACGTGCACCAGCGTTCCCTTTTCTCTCGTTAAGCTCCGCTTTAATAAACTTTCCTCCGTCCGCCGCAAACACAAGCCTTTACACCCACATCCTCACCTCGGCTTTTGTTCCCAGGATGTTTAGTTTACAGCAGAGAGGGGATGACATATTTTCTACAACACCCGCCCCCCAATCCTAAAGAACACCTTATTGTTTTTTTAAGTTAAAACATTTTTCATTTAAGCAAGCATTTGATGAATAAGTTATGATTTTGCAAACTTTTTTTTTAGTTTGTTTTAACTTCCAGCCTCTAAGTTTGCACGTCTTTAGATAAGTTGTGTAACAGCATTGTAGGGTCATAACGTAATTTCTTTCCACAACGTTGCTCGTGTCTGTAAGACACATCTGGACACACTGAGCCACCCACGTTATGAAACATCTGTCAGAGTCTCGGTGATTCTCTGAGGATAAATCACTGCTTTAGCACGAAAAGCCACGACTTAGATCAGGAAAACTCCCTCGCCTCCGCTTCTCGCTCGCAGTTGCATGACGGCGAGGCGCTCGCGAGAATCAGGATTCACGAAACTTTCAGCTAAATGGGCGAGACAGATTCACAAAGGTGCCATCGGAACCAGACGTTTTCAGATTGGGAGATTAGGCGCAGGATCAAATGTCAAAAAAAAAATTAAAAAAAAAATGTACACACGCACATACGGCTCGTCCTGTTTTCTTTCCTCGTAGCGTGGGAATTGGCCGGAGGGGCCTCAAACATCACACCAGGAAGGCGAAGAGGCGAAAGGTGAGGAAGGAAAACGGTGCAGGGAGCACTTTATGTTTGAAAATGTCTGGGAAGCGATTTGGGGTTTAAGTTTGCAAACTAACTGTGATGGTTTGGGTTTGGATGCGATTAAAGTCCCGACGAGGACAGAAACACGTGCGTGTGTGTGTGACGCCCTAAGCTTTCTGTACATTTGATCCTAAAGCAGCACAAAAACAACATGTCCCACCCTCCCATTTTCCAGCGCTGTGCCAAAGAGATCTTTCCTTTCACTGTCACTCTGCGAGGTTTGTACTTTGTGCTCTTTGTGTATGAATGTCATCATGACTGCACACAAAGGAGACGCTGGGCAGCAGGGGGGTTATTTACAAAGACTCAGATCTGAGTAATATGACGGAAAGAAAATGAAACCGTTCTGCAGCTCCGGTAAAGTTTCCTGCTCTGGGTTTACAGAACGACAAACACATTGTGTATTAGTGAAATAAAGTCATTATTTTGCACTTCGCTTTACATTAGCTGCTATTTTAGCATAAATTAAGACCAACAATAGTGGATGCAAAAAAAAAAAAAGCAAAGATTTTTCATCTGTACTAAAGGTTCAAGCTTTTAATTAACACTAATTCACAACGAAGCGGTCGCCAAGTTGTTGGTTTCTGAAATCATAGGTCCTCCTGATTACTTTACAGACCATCCAGAACAAAAACAACCAACCCTGTAATGGGCAAACCAAGTTTTACAAGAAAGAGTTTGTTCCAAAGAACAAAATTAATCATTTTGTAGGTTTGCCTCTTTGCTTTTTAACTAGTTTAACAGAGAGCAGAGGATGAAACAGCAGCTGAAACAAAAAAAAAAAAAAAACACCAGACGGATTTATGTCGTTTAATTAGACAGTAGGGAATAAACTGACGCACATCGACTTTCTTCTTTTCTGTTTGCTTTTTTTAATAAAAGCCTAACCACAGACAAATTTTACTACAACGCCACATGATAAAAGTTTTCCACATACAAAACACAACTTTTATTGTTTGACATGTACAGTAATATGGTTTCTGGTATTTTTCTCATTGAAAACAGGTATCGCGTTTGAAAAACACAAAATGATATTTCCGTTTTGTAGCTTACTGTAAATGATTTGCCTCGTTCTCATTTTTTTTAACTCGTGTTTTTAGGGAATTTATTCCGTTGATTCAAACCGTCACTCAGCTGATTTCAAGGAAACAAATGTTTCACATCCAAAGTTGAGTAATAGATTAACTGAGAATATTTTTTATTTCAGGGGTTTCACAGTCTGCTCATAAACAATGCAGGGGGGCTAAAGCTAAAAAATGTGTAAAAATAAAAAAGTGCTTTATAAGTAAACCCTGTGCTCAAGCTAAATATTTATTGTATTTTTAAGATATTGCATTTTGTGACATTTGATGCAACATAAACCAAGCGCACTGCGCCACCTCAAGCGATCCTCCATCAAACCATGAACGTACGAGAGCTCTGCAAACCTCCTCAAAGAGCCACTTGCTCTTTCTAATAACCCGACCACCTCCCGTCCAAACAGTGCAAACACTCAAGCCTCAAACATCTGATCTCAGAGCAGCTCGGGCCTCTAAATATAGCAAACTGGAGGAGAGGGTTGCAGTCAGTCAAAGCAGCTGCTGGATTTATTTCTTTCTTTGACCTAAAGATTGAAGAACTCAAACCAGTTTTGCTGACGGGGTTTTAAATGCTGATTAAAAGCAGAACATTTAAATTAAAATTACTATCCAACACTAGAAATATAAAAAAAATCGTACTTTTCGATGTGAAAACAACCAGTTGTTTATATAAGTAACTAATTTTATTCAAAATAATGCCATAAATATGAACTTTTACGCACGACATCTCGTCGGTTTGAAACCGTTAGAGCAGCTGCATCTTATAAAACAAATATGGAAATGAACAAATTTGAACAGACTGATCCTTCACACATGATGCGAGGAGCTGAAGTGGTTAAACTTCTGAAGTTCACGGTGCCTCAGAGGTTGATTCACTCATCAGGACAGGCATTGATCCTATCTGCAGCGATTAGCTCTGTCCGTCCCGCTGGGCAGAAATCCATACAGTGGCTGATCAGCGTTGACATCATTAGATACTGGTTAGAAGGGTGACACACTGGGCCAAACCAGACGCACACACTCACACGGGCAGTGTGTGATTACAGCCCCAGCAGCAGAGATCTAGATTTGGCTCCAGCATCGACCCAAAAATCAAACAACCCTACATCCAACTGGTACACAACTGGGCAGGCTTGTTCGGGGCGTCATCACACACTCACACAGACACACAAACTTTGCCCAGCAACAGGCCACGCTGCGGCCGCTCTAATCATCTTCACACGGCGCTAATTGGCGCCTTTCGGTGTACGGTGATTGAAACTGGAGGTGAGGCGGGCGTGCGCCACTTCCTCCTCTAATTAGCCGAGGAGCAGCCAATCACATCGCCGATCAGCGGGACGTGACGAGGAGGAGGCAACAGGAGGTGTCTTAAACGGGTTTAGGAGATTTCTTCATTTCGGGAGTGGAGATTAGTTTAGAAGCAGGAGACGCGAGGCTTGTTGGTGAGAAAAATGAAACGAGATGAAAGATTCTTTGAAGGAATGCATGTCGCCCGCTGCCCTCCAGGCATTTTGGTAAAATCTTGTAAATGAGGCAATGCTGTGAGATTTTACAATATCTGTGAGATCCCAACAGCATTCTGATGAGGATGACTCCGAGTTTCAATAAAACCCACCCAGGGTCATTATGGGAATGAACCATTATGGGAAAAACCATTGCAGACACGTTCTTGTTTTTAGTTTTCTACAATGCATCACAACCTAGCTGTTTTTTTTTTGTTACGTTTTCTTTTAAATCCAATTTATTTTCACTTGCTATAAAAAAAAATTGTATGCATCCTTTATGATTGTCTATTATTGTCATCACTCTGTTAAAATCAAGTCTCTCTTGTAAATGAGTGCAAGAGGCTCAACGGGATTAACCTGCATAAATAAAGGTTGAAGGACAAATTATATTTTGTTACAGCTATTTATAGACAAAAACACACACAAGTGCACATCACTGCTTCTTGCTTCTGGTGATAAAAAGCTATAATTAATCATAAAAATCAGGATTTATGTCCGAGCCGCGCATTGATGCACTTTCCAAGATTAGCATCAGACCAGATACTGATCTCAACAAAACAACGAACTGAGTTAAACAAGAAAGAAAAATGAGGTTTTCAAAACCCGCATGGCGACATTTAATCCAAATCTCGCTTGCGTTCAGCTCTCTGCGTCACATCGCAAAACTTCCTGTCAACTCTTAACGAAGCCGTCGCGTTCATTAAAAAGTCCCCGGTCTTTTCCTACCTGGCCTCCCGCTGTGTAGGCGGAGCACTGAAGTGTGTGTAGGTGATGAAGTTCACCTGTGGCAGGACCGGGCCTCATGTGGACGCCTTAGTTCCTCGCTCATCAAAAGTCTGCAAAGTTTGTTCTGCTCCTGCGAGTGAATATTAGAACAAAGCTGCTCTGCTGAGGGTTAACTTGTCCCCGAGCGGAGGCTCATCCCTGGACTCACGGGGACGTCAGGATGACACCAAGTCCTCTAGTCCATCAGCGATATTCAACACAGTCACAGAAACACAATCACGCTCGTCCGCTGACGTCAGATATAGCTTCGTGGCTGTCGCAGAAATGTCAATCGACCGGCACAGGCCTGAAATTACCCCCGGCCCAACGCTCTGCTCGCTGCGCTGTTTGTTTCCCCGCCAAAATAAAAAAAAAAAGATCAAAACAGGAAGAACGCTACGAAAGAAAAGCAGCAGCTGGTTGATCTTGTGGATGCTGAGGGATTTCTGTTGAGACGTGTTTGTTTGCAGAGGCTGAGGAAAGCGACTCCAGAGGCTCTGCGGTTCAGCGGGTTGAAGCCGGAGCTGCGAATTGGAAATGATTTGGAAGCAAGGCCAGGGAACAGCCATTGTCACGTCAATATTTCCTGTTAGCTGCCACCTCGGGTCAAAAATCTTAAAATGAGCGGGTGAGTTACGTACATAGAAAAGAACAATAAAAATAAAACAAACAAACAAAAAAAAAGGATCTTATGATCTTTGCTGAGATAAGTTCCACTCTGAGCGGAAACTGAAAGGATGTTTTTGGTTGTATATCTATAGAAACTGAACAATTATTACAGCTGCAGCACAAACAAGGAAGTCAAGAGAGATTAAGAAAACAGAGGTTACATAAAAACAACTATTTTCAGTTCTTATAGATAATTCATCTCCTACACCAACAAATTGATAAAGAGTTCACCTCAGACACTTTATGTATCAAATTCTCCACCTCACAGTGAATATGCTTTGATTTGGCTTATGTTCTGGTACAACTGTCCATTTCTTTAAATTGTTTATACAGTATTGAGAAAAATTTTTAAATTACATTTTAGTTTTCCCAGCCAAAGATGAAAACGTCAGAAATGGGCTCCGTTTGTAGCAGGGCGATCCTTTCTGTCATTTACAGACAAATGCAGCCAGATTTATAGCTTTTGTTGTTGAATTCTGTGGATTTATCAAATAAATAAGTATTTTCCACTCCCAAAAGGTAAAAGCAGATGATTATGTCTTTGCCTCTGTGTTTGCATGCCTTTTTTTTTTTTTTACCTAAATACCTCGTGAGATGCTGGACGTATTTTAGTGAAACTCAGGAAGTAATCACTACAACTGATCAAGTTTTGAAGCCAACTAAATTCAAGATGGCTGCCACAGCTAACTGGCATTTCTCATGAATGATCTGACCTACTTTACTTATGTAGATGTATGTGAAGAGGGTGGGTCCTAAGACTGAGCTTTGTGGTACACCAATGTTGACAGTTAAATAGCTGGAAGAAGTACCACTCAACATGAATTTAACAATAATCCAATTTAATAAGAATTGTGTAATTTAACAACTGGAAAAAAAAAATGCTTTCAGCTATGGAGTTTGATGAATTACATAGGACTCCTCACATGAAGGAGATGGTGAGGCAAAAAAAAAAAAAATCTACCAAGAAGTTACTTGTAGCAGAATCACATTTGTTTTAACAAACATGTTCAGATGAGTTCAGTGTGGACGGGAACAAGCTGCCTGCAGATACACGAAACTACAAGACGCTCGTGACAGGTATAAATCACTTTGATTGTGCCGCAGCAGGACAGAGGGAGGAATCCATCATCTCTGTGAGAATAAGTGAGCAAAGCTGGAAAGAGGCATAATGAGGCTGCTGAAACTCTCAGCGCTGACTCATCGTCGGCGCGAGCACGACTTCATCGCAGCGCCTCAGCCATCGTGACTGCCTTTTAGCGTGATGTTGCAACGCAGCGGCTGCTCTGATCTCAGGTAGGGTGAGCCGAGCGTCACGTCCCGCTGTGTTGAAACAGGCCCACGGGGCTGATCAAGCTGCCGCGACTCCATTAAAGGTCAGTTTCCATCAGCTGCTGAGGGTCACGGCACAAACACACAAACTCAGGTGACACCTGCACTGACATCAGTGTATTCAGTACATCATGAACTTATCAATAATTTATTAATCTGTTGATAAAAAATAGTTAATGGTGACATTTTGATGCTGCCTTTTCTTACATAAAAGAAATAAACTAGTATCTATTGGGCTTTAATTATTGCAGCTACAAAAATTTGTATAACATTTGTCAGATTTATTTATTTTGTCACATTTTTGGACGAGAAGAACACAAATAACTGAGTAAAGCTTTCTTTACAATTAAAACTTACCTAACACATAATTAGTTGTAGTATTTAAAAAATAGAAAAAAAACTATTTGTACTAAAAACACAATTTGGATTAGATAAAAGTCCTTCATAAAACATGTATTAAGGCTTTATAAATAGGTTATTTATAAGTTTGCAAATACTTTATGAGGCATTAAAAATCATTTATAAAACAGATCATGCCATTTAGGTAAATGTAGTTTATTGCTAATTGTTCATCTTAATTCAATAACTTCATACGCAACAAAAACAAAAATGGTGCTCACATTCAGATAACTCATTCATAATAAATTTATAAAAATACAGTACTTGAACTTACCAAATAGTGAATCTGCTTTAACGTATGAACAGTAGAACTGTTTTATGAATAAACTGTAATGCTTTATAATATATGTTTTTGTGAAATCTAAATTAAACAGTAATTTATACCAAAATTCAAGCTCAATAATCCAGTAATTTATCATTATAAATATATATACAGTAATTTGTCATTTGTAAAGTTTAGGACTACACAGAGGCCAATAGCAGAAGCTTGTTTACATAAAAAAAATAATTTTAAAACCACTTTAACAAAACCCTGAGTGTTGCAACAGCAATTTTAACATATTAATTACAGTAATATCAAACATTTAGAGACTTTCACTGTATGGTTGTCATTACGTCAGTCGTTTCCTAAGAGGAGCATGAGGCCACAAACACGTCACTTCACCACAAACCCAGTGACTAAAACCTTCCTGATCGAGAAATCACAGCACAACTCTCATCTACTGTATTACATTTCAATTATACACCAAACTGGTAATTAAAGAAAGAAAAAACAAACATTTGTTTTCTAAAAAATTGTGTTTTTGTTCATAAGGTTCTTTTCTTTTTGTCCCTGCTGAAAAAAAAACCAACAAAAAAAAAAAAAAACATCATCAGTGTGAATATTCTCAGAAATCTGAGCTCTTTCTGATTAAGTTGGAACGCAGCGATATTTGCCAGGAGAGAAAACCTAATGAATAACTCAGTCTGACTTCATCATCATCATCATCAGATAGGGACACGTCTACTGAAGAAAAGAGCATCAACAAACAGGACAAGGTGAAAATGATCTTAAGAAATGGCCGGTTTTAAATGTAATCGATGTTAAAGTCGTTCAAAGCTGAAACAATATATTTTAGGAATTAAAAATGGTTTAAAAATAATAAATGAGGGAATTTGAGAGCCAGCTTACCTTAATCCCACTCAGAAAACAGGTGATTTTTAAGAGTTAAAAATAAGAAAAACTGTTCAAAGTTCTTTGTTTAAGACTGAACAGTTTTGGCTAATATCAGTCTAAAAGTAGTGTGTTCTAAAATTCATGTCTTTAGACATAAAACTTCACTAATAGTAACTGCTCAAGCACAACAGATTTAAAATATTAAATGCAGAGGGAAGAACCCGAGTACAGTATAACGAATCATTAATTAATTTAACAAGCCATAACAACAAAAGAAGTTTTATTAGATTTTTCTTGAAACAATTAGTAAAAATAACTTTTAGGTTCACTTTTGTCATTCACATCACAAGTGATACATGAGGTGGAACAAAATTGCATATTCAAGGTCCCACACCCTAAAATAGCAATAATTTAAATTATTAAAAAAAGAAATCACATACAATGATCTATGCTAAACAATAATAATATAATATGATGTATTAAACAGCAGCCTGAACATGAGCTTATAGTGAGCAGATGGGCATGAATATAGCAACTTATGGGTAAGAATGAGCAGCATGGACAAAGTGTCAATGTCCAATTAAAGTGGGATTACAGTGATTTGTCTCATCAGGGATTTACCATATTTTCCACCGTACATGTCACACTACCCTATAAGTTGCAACAGTCCAAATATGACTAAGAAAATGGAAAAAAATCCATAAATATGTCGCTTTGCTGTATACGTCGCATCTATTATGCGTCAGCGCTGATGCGTTGCGTTTGTTACGCGTCACTGCTGACAACCCGGAAATGTGGGCCGGTGGGACAAAAATCAATGGGCTGCCAAAATGGCGGCTGCGGGAGCGTGCATGGGAGGACTTTAACAAGAATTTAACAAGAGTAACATTTGAAAACAATTATTTGTTTGCTCAAAATTATAGTAAAAGTGTGTCTCAGGTGAACTTTTCCTTAATAAATGCACTTTGACGGTCAAACCAGTTTCATTTCACCAGGGCAGTGCAGTGAAATCAAACTGATTCGGTTGCTCTAGGCAGACGACGGTGGCAGGCTATGGCAAGCCGATTGTGTCGTTAATTGCCACTTTTACCATATGACACAACGGCATACCATACAAGTGCCATCTAGTGGCTGAAAATGGTAGTGTTCAATTTTTTTCAGTCAGAATGAATGAAAACGGTCATATCTCAGACAAAAAGTTGTTTATAAATACAGTATAGGAAAAAAAATCCATAAACACGTCACTTCAGCCTTATAAAATTATACAAAAAAAAAAAAAGCAACTTATATGCTGAAACATACAGTATGCGTGTGTGGGTAGTGAGCAGCAGTTTTATATATAAAAGTAAGTTCCTTTCGGCTGCTCCTTCTGCAGGGGTCTCCACAGCGAACAAACTCAGATGAAAGATTTGGCCATTTGTTTAATGCCAGATGCCGTTCCTGATGCAACCTGGGCTCAAACCCGCAACCTCAGGATTACAGGACCACAGCACTGACCACCGAGCTACAGCAGCCCCTCCATACAAATAATTATTTCTTTTTAGCTTCTTCTTTGCAAGAATTTAATACTTTGTGTTATAAACTCTTTAAGCTAAACACATTAGGACACCTGAGGAAGTTTCTTAACGGCTGCTGGTTTTTCATCCATCTAGCCCAATTTATCACAATTAACATTTACTACTGTCATAATCAATAATCAAATTGTATTATGGCCCCAAATATCGTCAAAGACAGGAGAGACAATGTGTGAGGGATGATGACAGGAGCACGCTGTCATGATAACAGCATAGTTAGTAAAATTCGGAATTATAATGACAAATTGCAAAGTTTTCTGTGTTTTATGGTATTATGTTGTTTAAATTGATTGTTATTGAATTGATTCTGTTAAGAAGGGGCAGAAATGATAAGA